>JANAVB010028818.1:17965081-17977581 GCA_029216955.1 Iris pallida | reverse complement strand
AGTCTCTGATCCTACTGCCTCTGGGAGTCACCATGAGGCACGGGATCAAGCTATCCCCGATCCATCTCTCCAGGAAAGGATTCGAATCGTCGACCCCAGGTGTAGTTTCATCACAAGCTCGGCAAGGTCGCGTCCGATAAGGATACGACGCCAAGCCGCTGAGAATTTGTTGTTGGCTATGGCCGTTGAGGGGTGGATGTACTTGAAGTACCTGGCCGTCATAAACTTGATCCATAAGTTCTCGCTCGTACGAAGATTCTACCATAATTTTATTGAGAAAGCTTTAACAATTTAAGTGAGTTTGGTAAATCCTAGACCCCCTTCCTTAGTAGGATGAGCCATGGAGTCCCAACTGGCCCAGTGGTGCTTGTCTTGGCCATTACTGTGCCTCCAAAAGAAATTACAAATTATCTGCTCGATCGAGGAAAGAACCTTCTTGGGCGGCGAGCACGCCGCTAGAGTATGGATGGGGATGAAGGTGAGCACGTGATTAATGAGGATCATCTTGCCGTCTGGGGATAAGGTGGCATTATGCCACCCTTCAAGTTTGTTCCTGATTCTTGTGATCAAGTTCTCGAAGATGCCAACGTTGGATCTCCCGTACACAAGGGGGCAGCCAAGATAGTTGAACGGAGGATGAGCAACAGAGAAGGATGTTAAGTTGGAGAGACTGAGTGCATGCTCTCTTTTGATGTTGTGGTAGGCATAGATAACGCTCTTGAAAGGATTGATCTTCTAGCCGGAACATCTAGAGTACCTCTGCAGGGTGTCGTGGACCACATCCATCGCCCCAACATCCTCGGGCGAGAAGATGAGTAAATCGTCGGCAAAAGCCAGGTGGGTGATGATGGGACATCCACTGGATGTGTGATCGTGCTGAAAGTTTGGAGTGTTGACCATGTTGTTAAGGTTCCTACTCAGAGCATCTGTAGCTATGATGAAGACAGTGGAGGATAGATGGTCTCCTTGTCTAACTCTGCGACTGGATTTGAAAAACCCTTCGGTTTGGCCGTTGATAACTATGGAGAACCACGAGTTGTTGATGGATCTCCACACGGTGTTGGTCCAAGTTTCCGAGAATTCGAATGCTCTAAATTTGGGCATAGGCTTGGTGAGGTTCAGGGCTTTCCTGGCCGCCGGAGATCGGTCCGAAGCGAATATGGTTTCGGCACAGGTGACATCGTCCTCAGCAACCCGAACGGCTTAGAAAATGTCCCCGTAGGCAAGTTTGCTCCAATTAGACAAGGCTTTCCTCGTTGCTTTGAGCTTGTTGCTCACCCGGATGAATGGATTGGGACATTCTGCTTGATTCCAAGATTCCGCTACGACGCCCAAAAATTGGGGGTGTTCAGTCCAGAAGTCGAGGAATTGGAAATTCTTTTTGAATGGATTAATATTGTTTATAATTTCAACCAGCAGCGGTGCATTGTCGGATTCGGAGGAGTTAAGATGGGATAGGTGGGTGTTAATCCCCATTCTGTGCCATTAAGCGTTCGTGAGGGCCCTGTCCAGGCGGGAGTATTGACGACGGTCACCTTCCTGCATGTTGCACCAGGTGAAAGTGTTGTCGGTAAACTGGAGAGAGGCGAGATGAGCATTGAATATGAAGTGGTTGAAGTCTTGCATGGCTGATATGGGAGGGGGCCGGCCTCCGATTTTCTCTTCTCTGCAGGTGATCGCATTGAAGTCCCCAATACAAAGCCAAGGAGTGTTAATGTGGTGGAGATGGATGTCAAGAAGTTTGTTCCAGAGGTATTTTCGCTCAGCAATATCACAGCTGCCGTGGACCGCTGAGAGGATAGCGCGCTCTGGGAGCATGGGGTGTTACAACCAGCAAGAGAGGGCCTGCCAGGAGTCCCGGATGACCCCGATGTTGACGTCCTTTGTGCTGAGGAACCAAATATCATTTCTACCTGCAATGGCCGTAGGGAGGCCCAGCAGCAGCTGGATTGATTTAATCTTTTGGGGGGATTTTAGGTTCGAGAATAATGAGGATATCAATCTTGTGGGTTTTTTGAAGGCTGGAAATTCTCCTCAACATAGGTTTGTTCGCCAGACCGCGGACATTCCATGATAGGATGTTAAGCATTAATGAAGTTGTAGGAGGGTTTTTTGTTCCGTTTGGTTGCGGGTCTGGTTTGGATGGTCGTGGTTGCGACAGTTCCTTTCTAAGCGTTGTCCCCATATGAGGTTGACGCTACTGCCGTTGTCGGGGTGGGAGGGTCACGATTGGATTGCTCATGTGGGTCCGTAGGGAGGTCAACCAATTCCCCAGCGGAGTCCAGGATGGGATCCTCAAAGGGGATGACTAGGGAATCATTGGCGCTCCCAATCTGAAGAATAGTATGCTGGAGGGGGTAACCTGCGACTTGAACCTGAAGTCCTCTCCGAGCTTGGTCAGGCCCAAGGATAGCAAAGGCTTCTTCAACTGGGTCATCGTTGGCATACTGTAGATCAGCATCGCTGGTGTCAGTGATCGCCTCTACCACCTCCGAGTTAGGGGGTTGGGCGTATTCTCGGTGAGGGCTAGATCGGATTGGGGGCTAGCAGTCTCTGATGGGACTTCCGTGTCTCCCGAATCTAGAACGTCGAATTGGTTGGAAAGAGTGAGGGGTTGGGTGTTTAAGGGGATCAGGGCTTTGCTAGGGGGCTCGCTCTTGTCTGACTTGTCGTCATTGGAGCCGAATCGAGTGTGCGAGTTCGAAAGAGGTAGGAGGGGTGGCAAGGGTGTCCTCCCCTCAGCTTGCATGTTGTCTTTCCGGGCTGATTTCTTCTTGAGTTCTGGGTGAAGATGGTGGCAGTGCTTTGTGAGGTGCCCTCTTAAATGGAAGTGGTTACAGAACATGTTGTGGTTATCGTAGAGGATTTGTTGGGTATCGGTCTGGTTGCCCAGCTCTATCGTAATAAAGTTGGGTGGTTCGAAATTGAGGCCGAATTCTATCCAAATTTTGGCATAGTGAGCCTTGGTGAGGTTGCTAGTCTCTGGGGCCGTGGCCGCATACGTACCGAACGAATTGGCGATACGCCTAAGTGCCGCTAGGATAAAGCATATGAAGGGTAAATTAGGCAGGGTAACCCAGGCAGCGAGCAGCGCTGAGTCTTCTTTGGTGCTAAAGGCTAGTGACCACTTGATGATCTTCATCTGGTGGGAGTCGATCCTGCAAGTGCCTTTGGACCAGACAGTCCAGTGGTCGAGGTCGGAGGAGAGGTGGAGGAGAATATGTCTGGGATCGAGGGGGGCCACTCGGTAATCTGCCGAGAGTCTCCAACTGACTATCGCCTCCTGCACCCTGGAGAGTTTGGGACAGCCAGTAGAAAATTTAGGATAAATGTGTGGGGGAAGGATGATGACAGAGAAGACAGTTCTGAGTCGGAGAAGGGGACCAGAGGCGCTGGAGAGACCTGAGAGTACTCAATGTCCGGGAGGATGACGTCAGGGAATAGGAGACCCTTCGAGGTTGATAAGTCCGGGCGTAGCTTGGTGGCATAGGATCGCTGGTCCACGTAGGCGATGAAGGATCCTGGGTCACTTCGTCGGACGGCGGGTTTGTTACCAAGGAGGGAGCCTGAACGGGACGGGGGATTAGGGATTTGATTTTCTCCTTGAATTTCTTGTGTGAGAGTGTGGCTCTGAATTCTGGGAGTCTCGAACATCTGGTTGGATTTGTGATTGAGTTTTTGGATCCCTGTAATTCCTGTTAAGTTTCTCAAAATTTTGAGTTCATCCGATTCAAACAAATTGTAAACTCATAACTCTGTTTTTTAGCATCACTTGTTTGATGAATTGTCCCAACCAGGACTGTGGAGACAATTTGGACACGAGGCTCGTGTCTGAACTCGTGAGAGTATCCCAACTTCATTGGACTCGTCTCCCTCAGGTATTAATGCTTTATTTTCCAACTGTTGCTAGTTTGATTGTAGTAATTGATGAGAGTTGGTCGGGTTTGCAGTCAAGTGTAGGAGCGTTCGTGTGTCCATGTCCAGAAGAATTGGATGCATGTGCTTCGTGTCTACATTAAGTCGTCTGCCATAGACTGTTGAATGCCTGGATCCTCTTTGGTTGCTTTTGTTGTTTCAGTCAGTTGATGGATGCAGCTATAGGATTAGAGTTTTTTGGGGTCAAGCTCAGGTGCATACGAAGGTTGTCGTGCATGTGTCTAGGTCTTGGTTGTGTCCGTTTGTGTGTCCAACGGGGCTGTTACATGGACCAGTTGAGGGGGGGTTTAAGAGCAGACTTGTGTATATTTTACTTCCTCAATTTTAGTTGTAACTTTTATTCATATTCTGTGCCTTGAGAAAATACTTGTAGCAATGCTTTTTGAATGTGAATTAACTTGTGTTGTGGCATTGTACACTATGAGGTAGTTGGAAGAGCAGCAAGTGCTTATCCCTTAAAATAATATTGTTCTTTTATTTTGATACTGAGACTTGTGGAAGAGTTATGGTTTGAGTCTTCTTGTTATCTGTGGCTTTGAAGAATGGAATTAGGAAGGATTAGTAAGCATCTAAACCCTAATATAGATTGTAAGTTTTTACTTAGCATGGGTGTGGTTAAACAAGAACCTGGGACTAGTTAGGATTTTGAGTTAATAATTATAGAGTATAGTTAATTATCATGGAATTGGTAACTTTGAATAAATAGTTTAAATTGAATAAATACTCCTATCTAATAGTAGAATTGGCTAAATAAATTAGTTGGTGGGTCTAAAAAGTTTTTGTAGATTAATCAACTTGTACCTATTAAAACATGAGGACATCTAGCAACGATCTTTACATGTAATTTCCTGGAGCAAGGCAGGTACTTTTCTACAGTTTTGTACATTTACATTCTTGTACTCTTTCTTGTGACACATCATGACACGATATCATGTACCCCTGTACTCCTGTACACCTATACTATCTTGTTCTTGTACTTACTTGTGTCGGGCAGGAAAATACACTAGCCATGTAACCAAACCCCGGTTACTATATTTATGTAGATAGCTTAGGCCTCGCATCGTGCACGCGGGCCCTAAGTCGTAACATATTCATGTAATCATGTGCATGCTCTTGTACTCACCCCAGCCGGTCACATGGACTAGATGTATTTCAAATATTGTGCACTTATCTTGTCTGGTACTTCAGGATTATAGTTTCATTCCTGTACATTACATTTCCTGTAATTTACATGTTCCTATACTTTACATTCCTGTACTTATTTCCTGTACTACTTTCCTGTACTTTCATGTTCATTCCTGTATTTCATTTTTATGTACTCGTGTACTCAGTTCATATTATGTTCTTGTTTCATTACCTAGAACTGTACTTTGCTCCGCTCCTGAATATGATATGTTGCAGGTGACTTGGAGGCTCTTTGTGACACATATTATGGCCGAGAGCCAGTAGATGCAGGAGAGCCAGCTGGAGTTGCTCTTGACTTAGAGGCTGCAGAAGCCTAGAGCTTTACCATTATCACTTTACATTTTTCTTGTATTTTGAGACTAGTAGACTCTATCTTTCATTTGCTGGAATGTAATAAATTCTGAGACTTGTACTTTACTCTGGATTTGGGATACACTTATAGATGCTGTGATTTCATACTCGTTCATGATTATCTGGTTAGATTTTCCTAGCTTGGTACAACTTACTTCGTCGTGTCTAACGACGAAGGCTGGACGTGTCCGACTCACGTTCGATTATTCGGGAGCGGGTCGTGACATAACCTGCCGGAGGAAGGGGGAGGAAGGCTCTGTTGAGGAGACGGTGGGGGATGGGGCGTGGGTCATACCGCTCTCAGAGGGAGGTGCCTCCTGCGAGGCAACCGCAGACGAAAAGGGGAAGGGGTGGCACAGTGGACCGCCACGGAAGTGTCCCCGAGCCCGGCGGCGCCCGAGGCGAGCCCTATCACCGGCGGCACGGGGATGGGGGCAACGGGAGCTAATGAAACAAGGGGCGCCAGCCCCGATGGCGCAGGAACTCTGCCAGGAGGAGGGGGGACAGGGCCGAGGCACTGAATAAATGGAGAGGGTGGGGGCCAGGGTGGAGAGAGGAGGGAGAGAGGGGGAAGGGGCTATGTAGGGTTCGAGGGGGGCATCAGAGGTAGCGTAAAGCTGAGGGGGAGGGAGGGTGCCACCCGAGTACGCAGAAAAAAGGGGAGGGGAGAAATACGCGTAACTGAGAGAGGGGGCACTTGGGTAGCGTAAAAATCGGATCGGGCTCCTCCGTAGCGCACTGCTAAAGGACCCAAGGGGGACCCACCAAAGGGATGTGGGGGAAACTCAGCGTTACGCACGGCGATGAATGCGTAAGGATCCGGGGGGGACCCACCAAGAGGAGGGAGGAAAACTCAGTGTTACGCGTGTTAGCAAACGCGTAAAGGGGAGGGGCCTCCTCGATAGAGGATTCGCTTGCAGCGGTCACGAGTGGCGTGGCGATGGGATTCCCGAAGCCTGCACCGCAGGGGGCTCCCATCCCGTGGGACAGCAGTCCTGTAAGAAATTTGAAAAAAAAAAAGGGGAGTGGGGGAAGGCGGCAGCCGCGGGATGAACGCTGGGATGCTCCCAGCCCAAGACAGGGAGGTATGGGGACTGGCTAGAGCCGCGAACAGGGGTCGGATCTGGGGGTCGTACCAGCTCGAATGGAAAGGGGGGACGGAACACCCGGGAAAGACTTGCGGGGAGGCGAAGCTACCGGACGGTGGCGGTTTGGGGCTGAAAGAGATGGAAGCCGGAGGAGGAGGGGGAGGATGGCCTACCAACGCCCGACAATCGGCTGGCCAGGGAGGAGACCCTCGAAGGTTCGGGAGGGGAGAACGAAAGGCCGGACGTCGAGAGCGTGGGAACCCTAGTTGCTCCCCCGGAAGTAACAGCGGCTAGGAAGACATGCCATCTCGAAAAATCTTTATATATATATATGTGTGTGTGTGTGTGTGTGTGTGTGTGTGTGTGTGTGTATGTGTGTGTGTGTGTGTACACACACACACACACACATATATTTTTTATTTTTATTTTTACACACACACACACACACACACACACACACACAAACACTTATATATATATATATATATATATATATATATATATATATATATATATATATATATATATAATCAATATTATTTGATATTCAAGCGATATTTATTTAAAAAATAGGATACATACTTTCCGAGTTATCCTTATGCATATTAGGATTTTTAGACTATACATATTTCGTATGTACAACTATTATTGATTTTCCATATTTTGTTATCATTACTATTGTTATTATTATAAAATATTATTGGATATTTTGGATTATGTATGAAATAAATATTAATTGCATTACATAAAATTTTATGTACAAGCCCTATGGCAGAAAAAATATTATTAAGATATTTCTTTGGTTGCATTGAATATTTATTGTTATATAGATATGTATATCAAGAATATATATATAATATATATATATATATATATATATATATATATATATATATATATATATATATATATATTTCCATTGTTCTTTCTTCTTTGGACCAGAGAGAGAGAGAGAATGGGTTTCGCTCTAAATCATTTCCTTCATTTCCTCCTCTTGTGCCTCTCTCTTCTACTAAACCACCAGTCCAGCAGCAGCAGCACTGCGGCGCTCGGGACCGAGCCATCGGAGCTGAGGGCTCTAATGGAGCTCAAGTCCTCGCTGGACCCGGAGGGCCGCGTCCTCTCGTCGTGGGCCGTCGGGAGCGACCCCTGCGGCTTCGAAGGGGTCACGTGGAACGAGCATGGGAAGGTGGCCAACATATCGCTGCAAGGGAAGGGCCTCATCGGCACGATTTTGCCGTCGGTGTCCGGTCTCAGGTGGCTGTCGGGGCTCTACCTCCACTACAACGCGCTCGGCGGAGAGGTACCGAGGGAGCTCGCTAGCCTCACCGGCCTACTCGATCTCTACCTCAACATCAACAACCTCTCCGGGACCATACCGGAGGAGATTGGCACCTTGGCCAGCCTCCAAGTCCTGCAGCATTGCTATAATCAACTCACAGGGAGCATACCTGTTGGAATTATTCAATAATTAAGGGGCCACACATGTAAAATTAATTGCGTTTAGGCTATCTAATTAATTAAGCCAAATTAAAGTGGTCTATTTGGAAATTGGCTTAAGGGTATAATTGTCATGGAAATAATGTGTAGATACCGGAGATAAATCTAATTTGATGAGGGGCCAAATTAGAAATATCAAAACATATAAATATATGTATTCATTAGGGTTATGGTCCCCAACTCATACGGCCACCAAAGAGAGGGTTTCTCTATTCTCTTCTATATCTCCATAAACAAAGAGAGGAACAAAGATTTAATCTTTGTTATTAAGGGCCGTAGCAGATTGGAAGATCAAACCCAATAAAGAGACGTCTGCTTCAAGATCCATCAAGCCTAGCAATAGATTCAGGTACGCTTCCGCAATTTTAATTTATGTTCTTCATCTCATGAATCGACAGGGTACAATAAATTACTAACAAGTGGTGTCAGAGCCACCATTGTTTGATTCATGAGTTTGATATTTTCAGATTCAATTTTTGTTGGTGTTCAGAAACCCTAGATCGTTAGATCTAATTTTATTTAGGATTCTGAATGTTCTATGGAAGCTTTTATTATATATATATATATATATATATATATATATATATATATATATATATATATATATTTATATGAAGAATTCGGTCTCAGTTGCTTCCAGATGTCCATGAATTTTGTAAAACAATTGCTTAAGATTCCGAAACCAAAAGAGTAACGTGCTAGCATGCTTCACGTTTCTTGCTACTGCTACTTGAGGTGTCCATAATTTTTTCTTTCCCAAACGCTTTCGTTCATGATTTTTTTCATCTTTGAAAAATACGAATTCAATTAAGCGTTATTGGTGCAAACTTACTACATAATAAGCAACAACAGTTTGCTGCCTATTTGGTAGGTACGGCCATAATAAATGTTAACATTGGTTTGTATGCATCTTAAATGAATTTGTATTTTAGCCACAGAAGTAATTTTGCATCTTAAATGTTAACATTGGTTTGCTACCAATTTTTCATTGATTTGATTGGCATACTTAAGGGAATCTTGATAGAAATTTTAATTTATGTACAATAATGACCTATTCATGCTTAAATATATATGAGTATGCGTATTACTGGACAGTGATAATATGGAATGTCGGTTAGATTCCAATTACTCATGCTGATAGATATTTGGTGTTGCTCAATTTAGAGTATTTTCCAAACTAAGTTGATCTTTGGAGGACAAATTGGAATCAAATATAGACAATTTTATGCTTGGCATAAATTTAGTTTCCAATAAATTTATGTTCTAAGTCATATATTTGATGTAATCTATTGATGTACATATCTTCAACATATTATTTTAATATAATCTTTATGGGTTATTTGAAGCAATCTATTGGTCCATTTCTTCAGTAAAATATTACGTGAATTTTATTATGTTGACAATGCTCAGTTTAGTCAAATTAAGAATATTTGTTTGAATCATGTAAAGATATTCACATGCATATGATTATCTTATTTGAGTTGTAATATTTTAATTATGCATGTACATAAAATTTTGTACATGATTCGGTTTTGTAAAATTTAGTCAACATTCAAAATTTTTTGGGTGCCTTTTGTGACTATCAATTGTCGTCTAATATTCTAAATAGACCCATTGAAACAAGATGTCGCCAAAGTGACCTCTCTTGCGTAGATAATCTATGAGGGATGTTAGATGTTTGTGTGTGTAAATTCATGCGAGTATTAGCCGGCCCAAAGGAAGGTTAATACTTGGCCGAATTGCACACATACTTGTGGTGATAAATATGTGACAATTATACGGTTTACATGTGAATAATAACCCGATCCAAAGATAGGCTTATTATTTGACATGACTTATTGTCAATGTTTGATCACTACACCAAGAGTACCACTTGCAGTTAATATCACTGTCCAAAGACTTGATATTAATGATGTACTAGGTATCTTGAGATAGGGTTCACCAATATTTGAATTTGTTTAATTATATTTTACTCTTTGGTTATTAATTAGAGCATGTTTGTCTATTTATTTTTGTTCTCTTTACAGTTAATGTTGCTACAATATCTGCCAATAAGAATTTAATTTTCATATTTAATGGGATAATCTTTAAGGGCGAAAAAAGAAAATAAATACAGAAGCTGTTAAGTGTCCAGCTCAAAAGAAACAACAATATAAAACTAAGGATTATTTCTTTTGTAACAATCCAGGACACATAAAGAAAAAATGTACAAAGTACCACGCATGGCTTATAAAGAAAGGTACATTTCTAAATTTGATCTGTTCTGAGGTTAATTTAGATTTAGTACCAAGAAACTCATGGTAGTTAGATTCTGGTGGGACTACCTACATTAATGTTCTAGGCAAGGTTGCCTGAGTTACCGAAAGTCAATTGATGGTGAAAGATACATCTATGTGGGTGACGGCAATTCGGTAGAAGTGAAAGCAATAGGACATTTTTGGTTATTTTTAGGAACCGATTATTATTTGGATTTGATAGACACTTTTATTGTACCGTCTTTTAGACGAAGTTCAGTTTCAGTTTCCTTAATAGACAAATCTTATTATCATTGTTCATTTGGAAATAATAAGTTTGGTCTATCTTTAAATTTAAATATTATTGGTAACGGTTCCCTTAAGGTTTATGATAACCTATATTCAGTTGAAACTATTGCATCTTATAATGAAACCTTGCAAGTGAAGTCATGTGGTACTAAACGCAAAATAAACAATATTTTTTTAGCCTCATTATGACATAAGCATTAGGTCACTTCTCTAGAAATAGAGTTGAACGATTTGTGTCCGATAAGATTTGGATTTCATTGACTTTATAGACTTTAATGTTTATATTGAATGTGTAATGGGAAGACAGACCAAAGTTAAATTATAAGCAGCTACTTTATTGGTTATGCCAAAGATCAAGGGGTTGATAATTATACAATCCCACACTAGGAATTTTTTTGAGACGAGTAGTGTAATATTTTTTAAGGATGTTGAGTTTGGGGGAGAAATAAAGTCAGGATCATTGTCTTTGAGAAGGAATCAATTATGATTCCTACTATCACTTTTGACGATGTGTAGGATTTTATACCTGTCATGATCAAGAAGTGAATTCGGAGTCTCAATAAGACAATGTCGAATTACCTCTATATATATTTCCATTGTTCTTTCTTCTTTGGACCAGAGAGAGAGAGAATAGGTTCCGCTCTAAATCATTTCCTCATGTGCCTCTCTCTTCTACTAAACCACCAGTCAAGCAGCAGCAGCACTGCGACGCTTGGGACGGAGCCATCGGAGCTGAGGGCTCTGATGGAGCTTAAGTCCTCGCTGGACCCGGAGGGCCGCGTCCTCTCGTCGTGGGCCGTCGGGGGCGACCCCTGCGGCTTTGAAGGGGTCGCGTGCAACAAGCACGGGAAGGTGGCCAACATATCGTTGCAAGGGAAGGGCCTCGCCGGCATGATTTTGTCGTCGGTGTCCGGGCTCAGGTGGCTGTCGGGGCTCTACCTCCACTACAACGCGCTCGGCGAAGAGGTGCCGAGGGAGCTCACTAGCCTCATGGCTAGCCTCCAAGTCCTGCAACATTGCTATAATCAACTCACAGGAAGCATACCCACCCAGCTGGGTCTGCTGAAGAACCTTAACATTCTAGCCTTGCAGTCCAATCGGCTCGCCGGCGCCATTCCATCGAGCTTAGAAGACTTGACCCAGTTGACCCGCATCGACTTGAGCTTCAATAAGCTCTTTAGTTCGATCCCCGTGAAGCTGGCCCAGCTCCCTCGGTTGCGGATACTGGACCTTAGGAACAACACCCTTTTTGGTAATGTACCATCTGAACTGGTGAGACTCGATGGAGGCTTCCAGTTTGGAAACAACACAGGATTACATGGAGTCGGATTCTCTTCTCTCCAAGTCTGCACTTCGGCCGATCTCATAAACCCTAGGCCTAAACCCCTTGGGCGCGACCCTAGTGGGTTGAAGCCGCAATAGATCCCCCAATCAGCTAATCTCACTGCAGACTTCAATGACTCCCACTGCGACAACACTCTGAGATCCTCTGCTGTGAGTGTCACTGCAGGGATCGTGGCGGTTCTAGTTGTGGTGATGGTCTCTGGTCTGTTCGCAGTTGCCAGGTACCATCGCCGCAAGCAGAAGGTCGGTAGCTCGCCAGAAATTTCCGGTAGCCGGCTGAGCACCGACCAGGCCAAGGAAGTACATCGTAAGAATGCCTCGCCCCTCATTAGCCACGAGTATTCCAACGGTTGGGACCCTCTGGCTGACGGGCGGAGCGGCATTGGATTCTCTCAGGACGTCTCGCAGAGCTTTAGGTTCAATCTGGAGGAAGTGGAGTGCGCGACTCAGTACTTCTCGGAGGTTAACCTGCTCGGCAAGAGCAATTTTGCTTCGACTTACAAAGGGATCTTGAGGGATGGGACCGTGCCTGCGGTGAAGGGCATCAACAAGA
>JANAVB010028818.1:17942581-17962581 GCA_029216955.1 Iris pallida | reverse complement strand
GGCTCTGGCATATTTTTTGATGAAAAGCGGGTCCAACGACGGATACTATTTTGATCCAAAATTACCATTTTGCCTCTGTGTCCTGAATTTGACTTATGGGTAGTCAAACTTAGACATTATTTTTTTGCCAAACACGTTGGTAATGTCTATTTCAGCATCCGGGAAAAATTGTACGAGTTTAGTTTTTGCGGGCCTTTGATCTGACGGGTTGTTTATTTGGACGTTTTTGATTCTACACAGGCAAGTATACCTTGCCCTGCATACAATTTATTTTACATGTATACTTTCCTTTATTTCTATTTGTATATGTATTTTTTTCTTTTATATAATTGATGCCTTGTCATGTTTATTTCCATGCTTTACCATGTCACATGTCACTACTAAAATTTGATCAATTGGCGGCTGTAGAAGCATGGAAAATACTAAAGAAAATGACCCATGCGGCTCAGAAAACGCATGCGGCTCAGGGAGTCATGCGGCATAAGGAGCTATACGGCCGGAGGCATTCCATGCGGCTCAGAAGACACGTGGCGTGACAGTGCTCCCCTCCGATCCATGCTGCATTAATTGCTTTGACGGCTGACCCCTCTGAAAAGTTGACAGACCTGACACCAAAGCAGGTAATTATGACTCTGTCATGATGATGAATCTCAAGGGAAGAGAAAGAAATCTCTGACACGATCCCCCGAGAACAACAAAATATTGCCACGTGGCCCTGCCACGTGGGTGTGCTTATGCGGCTCGAAGTGAAGACTTCCCATGCGGTTCAGAGTGAAGCTGTCCCATACGGCTCGAGTGGAATCATCCCTATGCGGCTCAAGAAGATCATGCCCATGCGGCTCAAGCAGACACACCATTATGCGGTTCATGTGGCTCATCATATGGTTCAGAAGTCTGAAGGAGGGGGCCACTGCCCAGACAGCCCTGACACGTGTCCCAAGTCTTATGCGGCCCAAAATTCATGCGGCCCAAATCTCATGCGGCCCAATCTGCATGCGGTTCCAGTCTCACCATTGGCTCTTAGGACACGTGTCCTCAGCCGATCAATCTCCCAGATTTATGGCAATCTAAGATCGGGTCGAATCCCAATGATCTGGGGCACGTGGTAGGAGAATAAATTTGATTTATTCGTAGATATGAGAGAATCATTATAAGGAAGATTTATGCCAATCAGCATTGATTGCTAATGGGGATTTGGTGTAATCTATCCTTAATGGTTCTGATTCGTCACAATCAGAAACGAACGGCCTGGATTGATCAATCCCCAGGCCGCCGCCATCTCCAAGAGCTAATCATTGGCAACCCTAGTGATCACATCACACTATTATAAATAGCAAGGTGCCATTTCCTTGTGTGAGAGAGAGAGATATACAAAAAAAAGAATCAGAGAAGAATACGTATACACAGAGAGACTTCCCCCATAGTCAGAGAGAGAATATACACAGAGAGAGAGAAGCCAGGAGAGCAATCAGAGAGAGAGCAAGAAGGCGTTTCTTCGTCAACGACCAAGCAGATCTTCCCCGAGTCAAGGCTGCGTACCGATCGTCCAAGGAGTAAGGCAGAGCGGCCGTCGCTTTCCCGAGCCTCTATCGTCACCCCCCAGAATCTAAAATAAACAATCATACTTAGACTGCTGTACCTAGGTTTTCGTCCCTAGGCTTTCTTTGTACGAGCGAGTTTGTATTGTGAGTCTAAGTTCAGTCCTCCGATAATTGTTCTGTACTTTTACAATCAATGGCAAATACGATGGCGACTCTGCTGGGGACTATCTTCTCCACGGCTGAGGAGTTGGTGACGCAATCGGACGCAGCCAAACTTGGCTCTATACAACAGAAGATGGTCGTACGCTTCGACCAACAGGCGTTCGAAGAGATGCTCTCTGAAGGTAGCACTGGCCCGGTCCAGAAGCGCACCCGCGCCATAAAGGCTCGTAAAGAATGGAGGCCAAAATCATTTGCTCCTCCGCAAGCCCTTGATGGAGTGCTCTCTATTGCTCAAGATCGCGAGAAAGACTCCCCTGCGGCCCCACTTCAGACCGTAGACAACTCTGCTGTCCCCAAGTCCGGCAGAAGAAAATACTATGATGCTGGACTTGCAGGGGCAAAGAGGAACTCTACGCGATCCGAGCCGCAGAAGAGTATTAACCGCAGGGAGAAAACCCATGCGGCTACAACTGCCGACCGCATAAAGAAAACTCATGCGGCCACATCTGTCAGCCGCATAACTTATGCGGCTACAGTTGCCAACCGTACGGATGAGACTCATACGGCTATTAAAGTCAATCGCTTGCAGAAAACCCATGCGGCCACAGATGCCAACCGCATGCGGTCAGCCTGCACGGTCGTGACTCCTAACCGCATAAAGACTCATCCTACAACAAAAGACAGCCGCATGCAGACAGCCTGCATGGTACCCAATGCTAGCAGCATAGCATCCGTCCTACGCTTCTCTCGATCAGTCTTCGACCGGCTCTCATGCGGTCCTGACTCTGATCATTCTCTGGATGATAATCCAGACTCTGTGGTATTCGACTTAGACTCCTCCTATTACGCACCCACAAGGGCTAAAAGGAGAAAGTCTAGGGCAGCGCGGGCTCATCAAGTCCAGACGACAGCCCCAACCTCTGACTATCGGGGCGTCCCGCTGATTATCACACGGGCCTCTGATGGGAAGTTGTATAAAACCACTCAAGTCCAGCCCCCGACGACAAACAGACAAAGTGGTTCCTCTGACCTGCGTGAGGTTATCCTCCACAAACGCAAGAAAAGAGAAGGAGCTTCGGGGTATAAAGAGCCCTCAGACGGACATCAATGCACCCAGATCATCGTCAACTGCTGTTGCAGCAACGCGACGGTGACGGAAGACCGGCCATCCGTCTTCCAAAGACTACTTCACCCGAGCTCAGAAGACGAGGCACCTCCTGTTGTCTCCTGTAAGTCCGCGCAGAAAGTTCTCGCCAAGGGAAGAAGGAAGAAAACGAGCATCTCCAGCCCAAAGGTGTCAACTACTGCAGCTAAGAAACCGTCGTCTAAAGGGTTATCCTCCACTGGAGTATTTCAACACACCCGTTCGAAGACGAAAACTGCTGCAGTAGGAAGTTCGTCGTCTGCAACATTGGGGGTCGTCGGAACTGGGGGTAGCACTCCTCCAAACATCTACGATAATCCGACATTCCAGGAATACGGACTGGAGGAAGCAAATCCTCCGACGGATACAACAGATACCGACGTCCCTAAGGACATCCTAGACGAAGCAAGCTCCGAAGCCGGGGGTAGTGTTCCTTCCGATTCTGAACCTGAAGAGAACATCCCCACATATCCTGATGATTTCTCGATGCACGGGTACGACTCGGAGGGTACATCCTCTACCACTCCTTCCGTCACTCCTCATGTGAAGACGGTGTTCATGACAGACAGCAATCAAGGCGGTTCCGGTGATCGCCAGCGCATCGACACTTTGGAGGCCATATTACATGCCTTGGTCAAGTCTGTAGACGAGATCAAAGCGGCGCTTCCTAAACTGCAGGGGGTGACACCTGGCCAGACAAGCACGGGTCCCCCAATCAACGTAGATTCAAATTCGGCGGCACCGAACCCGGGCAATAATCTTCCCGAAGTAACCGCTCAGACTACGACAGATGAGACCCGAGAAGTAAGGAGAGAAGTTCAAGAGCTCCGAGCCATGTTCCACGCCAGACAAAACTCTCAAGACTTCAGAATACGACAACCATATCCTGCTGAATGGAGGGATGTTCCATTCCCACCAAGATATAAGCCGTTCAATATCAATCCCTATGATGGCAAGACCTCAGTAAGTCGGTACATCACTTACTTCGAGGTCACTATCGACCATCTGCCTCATGATGATGCTATCCTGACACGGTTATTCATTGGGGCATTGGAAGGAGTCGCCTTCGATTGGTACCGCAACCTGCCGGACAATTGCATCCATTCCTTCGCTGGCTTCAAACGCCTGTTCTTGGAGAGGTTCTATGAGGTAGGGCAGGACGTCACGATGTCTACCCTCATAGACGTCATTCAAGGAGAGAAAGAGCTGACGAGGAATTACATTGAGCGGTTTCGTCAAACCGTAATGAAGTTACCATCTGGCAACCCGGACTTCTTCTTGATCGAAATTTGCCAAAAGAGACTACTTCCAACAATCAGTCTCTGGATGGACGAGAGTCAATTCAAGGACTGGAAGGCTTTTATCATTAGTGCTACAAGTGCCGAAGAACGATTAAAGAAGGCTCGCCAATTGGGATTACATATCTTAGAGGGAGAGAACAAGAGCAAGCGTCCCAGCACCACCAACGACAATGGGGGTAGCCCCTCCAACAACCGGGACAACAGAGGCAAGCAGGCTATGGTGGCCGATACAGCCCAAAAGCCTGAGTCGCAACCTGCGGACAAACAATGGCCTCAAATCACTTACTCTTTTGAAGACAGTCACGTCAAGCCTATCTTGGACATGCTCATACAAGGAGATAGGATTCAGCTTCCTCCACCAAGACGGGAGCCTCGGCCGGCTGATCTGGAGAACCCAAAGTTCTGCCATTACCACCGCTACGTCCACCATGCTACGCACGACTGCTACCAACTGAAACGATATATCCAAAATCTCATCGATTCGAACGCTCTGGCCATCGATTTCGAGGAGGTAACCGTGGCAGCCAACATGGTGTCCATACAATTCGACAGCTTCCCTCCAACAGAGACCCAGGACGGGGTTATACCCATCCCTCTGGCAACGATGGAGATTGCTAATCTCCCACCTGCTCAAGCTGCTAGTCTAGTACCCCTCACCACATCACAAGGGGAAATCATGTGGGTCCATCCGGACCTAGTCTACGAGGTAACTCAGTCCACTCCATCTTCTAAAAAGAAAAGTAGAAAAGTCAGATCCTGCCGTACCACCTCAGCAGATGAAGAGGAAGTTACGGCCGTTGTTACTCGATCCGGAGCACAATCTCAACCTGTGGCTGAAAACTCGACTGATGATCATCCGCCCATTACCACGGATGCTCCGGGACCAGCTCAGCCTTCGACGACCGACAAGCCTAGGCCGAAGGAGACTCTCTTCGACAAATCCCTCCGAAAGGAAACATCTCAGGGGCTGGAGAGGCCCTACAACTTCGACATCTTGGCACAATTGGCCAATACACCGGCCAAATTGTCCTTATATGAACTCCTGAGGCTCTCAAAGGATGTCCGCACAGCTTTGAGCGATACACTTTAAAATGCCGACGCGTACCTGGCTCAGGTCAACCTCACGGGAGAAAATCAGCCCGCAGACCTCCAAGACAGTGCCTGTATGGGAGCAATGCCCAACATCGTCTTCACTCCACAAGACATGCTCATCAAGACTAATCTACACGATCGCCCATTATACTACACAGGCTACATCGGCGATATAAAGGTGGACTAGATGCACATTGACCCTGGATCTTCCATAAGCATCATTCCAAAAGGACTACTGCATCATCTTCATATCCCGATGCATCGCCTGACCCCTACAAACACCGCCATCAGCGGGTTCATTTCGGGCAGGAGCTACCCAATCGGGAAGATCCGTCTGAAATGTCAGATTGGCGATCTCCAATCAGAAGTCACTTGCTACGTCATAGATGTCGACACTTCATACAACATCCTTTTGGGGTGCCCTTGGATACACGATTACATGATCGTGCCTTCTACGCTACACCAATGCTTCAAATATGTCCACAAGCACGGCTTCGTGCGGACAGAATTTGCTGACATCGATCCCTTCAAAGGGGTCGAATCTTATTACTCGGACTCCTGCCTATACGAAAAGTCGAAGAGGCACCTTGAAGGAAGAAATAAACAAACCGATGTTGAAGCAACCATGGGATCAGAAGAACCTCTGACAATCCACCTCCAGGCTCGCAAACCAGGCAATTCTGCATCCCTTACGGCCACGCTGCGTAAGGACGCGATCAGCCTCTCGGCACATGAAGAGCAGTTGAGAATCCGGCTGCCAAGGTCCGGCCAGGTACCGAGACCCACGACAGGGCCACTTACCATCAGATTGCCGAGAGTCGGTCAATCCCAAATAGAGAAGCTCAATCCTTCCGATAGACCTCTGACAATACGCCTGCCTAAGAAAGGTCGTCACCCCGATGCGAGTTCTGACACTTCAAGCGAACCAGCCACCCCTCGCTCCACATCAAGTGTCGGACTGGGGGTTGCTAGTCTACCGACAACCCCACGCTCCGCTCCGTCTTGAACCTCTGAAGATCAAGCTGACTAGGACGCCCTCTCAATCTTCATTCACACAGGGGGTAGCCGAAGAGGAACCAGAGCTAGCCAAGTATGTGGCTGCCCACACTGACGCTCCCTTCGCAGATGATGTAATCCCTCTAGAAAAGATACCTTACTTCATCAATAAAGGGTTATCTTTAAACTACACCGAGCTCAATAAGCTATGTACAATGTTTGCTATAGAACACGGTATAGGCAGTCACCTACATACACAGGTGACAAATGTGTACATCGCTATCCAACTTACTCCAGTAGAAGATGCTTACCGAATAATCGAAGGAGGGGACCACCCAATCATCTTCGGCCGGACGAACAACCCGCATCCCCTCGCCATGGAAGAAGTTGACTTCGGGTCAGATGCTGGAAGACTGCCTCTGTATCTCTATAGCCCTCAATTCAAATATCTCATACAGAAACAGGGGTATGATCTAGAGACAACGCCAGGACTGAACTACGGTACTGGACGACGATTACCTTTGAAGACGCCAGCCCCGGCGAGCAAACCACGGAACTACTATAACAAAACCTGATGTGGTTTAGGGTATGTAACGCCTACTACGACCCCTGAAAGCTCAGATGAAGAATGCGATTGGCAGTCACATTCAACCGGATCACCGACTTCCGACTCAGAAACTAGCATCGGAGATGTGTTCAAACAAGTCATGTCAGTCAACATGGCATTCGCCGACGCTTACGAGGAAGACGAAGACATCCCCAAAATCCTTGAGCTAGAGCCATGGGCCCAGCAATTAGACGTACAATGGGAAAAGTGGTTCGAACTGAGAGAACCTCCTACTGAAGATGAGGTCATACAAGTGGATCTCGGCAGCGAATCTTCTCCAAAACCGATCTTTATCAGTGAAAGCCTAGCTGACGAAGAACGAGAGTCGCTTTTAGAACTTGTCAGAGAATACATTGATGTGTTCGCCTGGAGCTATGAAGACATGCCGGGGTTAAATCATGACATCGCTCTCCACAAACTCAATATACGGCCAGATGCAAAGCCAGTCAAGCAGCAACAACGATGCTTCCGCCCAGGCGTCATGGACGCGATCGAAGCCGAAGTCAACAAGCTAATAGCCAGCGGCTTCATTCGTGAAGAGCAACATCCTGATTGGGTCGCCAATATAGTACCCGTCCTCAAGAAGAATGGGAAGATTCGAATCTGCATCGACTTCCACAACCTGAACGAGGCATGCCCCAAAGATGAATTTCCCCTTTCTATCACAGACATCATGATCGATAATACATGCGACTTTGAACGTATGTCATCCATGGATGGATTCTCGGGGTACAATCAAATCAAGATGTCTCCCTACGACGAAAAGCACACCTCATTCCGAACCCCGATTGGCACATACTGCTACACAGTCATGCCATTCGGTCTAAAGAATGCTGGTGCTACATATCAACGAGCCATGAGTATCATTTTTAGAGAACATTTGTACAAGACAGTGGAATGCTATGTCGACGACATCGCCGTCAAGAGTCGCCGTAAGGAGGATCATCTGCAAGACCTGAGAACGATGTTCAACTTAATGCGAGCCCACAATCTGAAGATGAACCCTACAAAATCGTTCTTGGGCGTATCCAGCGGGAAGTTCTTGGGCTTCATCATCATTGCACGGGGTATCCATGTAGACCCTGAGAAAACGAGGGCAATCATGAAGATGGGTCCCCCGAGAAATCTCCGTAAACTTAGAGGCCTCCAAGGGAGGCTAGCTTATATCAGGAGGTTCATTTCCAACCTCTCCGGGCGATGCCGACCGTTCACCCACCTCATGAAGAAGGGAGTCTCATTCGTATGGGACGAGGAATGCCAGCGTGCTTTCGATGAGATCAAAGAATATTTATCAAATCCTCCAGTCCTGGTGGCCCCGGTCCCTGGAAAACCATTCCTACTCTATGTACGAGCAATGGAACACTCCCTCGGTGCCCTGCTGGCACAAAACAACGATACAGGCCACGAGCAGGCCATTTACTACCTCAGCCGAATGATGGTCGGACCCGAACACCGATACACTGCTGTGGAGAAAGAATACCTCGCCCTGGTATTCGCCATTCAAAAGACGCGGCACTATGTCACGGGGCAAACCATACATGTGATCTCACAAATCAACCCTCTCAGGGTCCTCATGACCAAACCAGGGGCACTCAGCTCCCGCCTCGCTACATGGGCGATATTGCCGTCCCCCTATCATATGATCTTCGTCCCGCAGAAGGCTGTCAAAGGTCAAGCCATGGCAGACTTTTTGGCGGCCCATCCAGGATCGGAATCATCCAGAATATACGAAGAAATTCTAGATGAGGTCGTCGATTCAAATACAACCACCCACGATAACATATGGCGGATGTTCTTCGATGGCGCTTCAAGAACCGGACCCAAGGGAAACATCGTCGTCGGAGTCGGAGTAGTATTGGTCTCTTCTACCGGGCTAGTGATCAATCGCGCCTGCTCTCTCACGGAACCCTGATCTAACAATGTGGCAGAGTACAACACTTTGGTCATTGGCCTCCAACTCGCAAGAGAACTGGGGGTAGAATACCTTGAAGCATACGGCGATTCGCAATTAATCGTCAACCAGATCCGGGGGACGTTCGAAGTCCGCCATGAAGACATGATCCCCTACCACCAAATAGCGATCAACATTATCTCATCATTCGAGGGATTTTTCATCGAACACGTTCCCAGACTCCAAAATATCGAAGCTGATGCCCTAGCAGGGCTGGCTGCTTCCCTAGCAGTGCCAAACCACTCTCATCATTCGGTCGAGGTGATCGGTCATGAGCTGGTCTTCCCCAAGAACAACGTTCAAGCCATGGCGAGTTATTCTGCTCAGATGATCGACGAAACGCCAGACTGGAGACAACCATTCATAGACTTCGTGGTCTACGACATCCTGCCCGAGAACCCGAAAGAGGCTACTCCTATCAGACGGCGTTCTCTCAGATTCTTCTACGATACAGAGACGAAAATGCTGTATCGCCACTCCTACGACAGATTACTACTTCGGTGCTTGTCGAACGCAGAAGCCAAAGAAGCCGTACGAGAGGCTCATGACGGTGTCTGCGGGGCCCATCAGCCTGGCCCTAAGCTGCAAGACCGCCTTCGCCGGATGGGCTACTACTGGCCCACGATGGTGGCTGATACGATAGATTATGCCCGAAAATGCAAGGCCTACCAAGTCCACGCAGACTTCATTCACCAACCATCCGAATTCCTACATCCGACAGTGGCGTCCTGGCCATTCGAAGCATGGGGAATGGATATCATTGGTCCAATCACCCCACCTTCCTCCCGAGGACATCGCTTCATACTGGCGATCACTGATTACTTCTCAAAGTGGGCAGAAGCTATCCCACTCGCCGAAGTCAAGACTTCGAACGTAATCAGCTTCCTGAAGCACCATATCATCTACCGCTTTGGACTGCCCCGAAGGATCATCCATGATAATGGTCCGCAATTTATAAGCCACGCATTCTACCGATTCTGCGACAAACACCGCATTCAGAATGTCGCTTCGACATCATACAACCCGGTAGCAAATGGGTTAGCAGAGGCATTCAACAAAACAATCATCAAACTCCTCAAGAAATTTGTCTCCTCCAATAAACGTGACTGGAACGAGAAGCTCGACGAGTGCTTATGGGCTTATCGCACCATGGTTCGAACAGCCACCGGGAATATACCATTCTCTCTGGTGTACGGGAGTGAGGCAGTTCTCCCATTAGAGACTCAGATTCCCTCACTTCGAGTCACCCTCACTTATCAATTGACAACAGATGACAACTACCAACGTCGACTACAAGAGTTAGAGGCCTTAGATGAAAAATGCCTCCTAGCTCAGCAAAGGATCGAATTATACCAAGCATGCATCTCAGGAGCCTTCAACAAAAAGGTCAAAGTCAGAACATTCCAAGTGGGCGATCTTGTTTTGGCAGTCAGGAGGCCAATGGTCATGACTCACAAGACCACCGGCAAGTTCCAGCCAAAATGGGAAGGCCTATTTATCATCGAGGCCGTGTTCTCCAATGGTGCTTACCGCCTCGCCAAGCAGAACGAAGACTTGCTCATGTTGCCCGTCAACGGCCAGTTCCTGAAGAAATACTATGTTTAAACAACATTTTCCAGAGTTTTGAGTCATGTGCCCGCTGGTACCACTGAACTCAACCCCCTAATTTTCCAAATTATCGAGTCACGTACCCTCTTGTACAGCTGAACTCATACCCCAAATTCCCAAGTCATGTACCTGCTGGTACCTCTGAACTTACACTTTGATTCCAATATTCACAGATTTTCGAGTCATGTACCCGCGTGTACCGCTGAACTCATGCCCTTCTTCCATAAACATATCCCAAATTCCCAAGTCATGTACCTGCTGGTACCTCTGAACTTACACTTTGATTCCAACATTCACAGATTCTCGAGTCATGTACCCGATGGTGCCTCTGAACTCACATCTCGGTCACTCTTTCAGGTAGGAAGTTATGTATGATCATACCTCTGAACTTCCTTCCCGAAGGAGATCCCCCCTCATGATCTAATACCCACACTTCCAGTGCACTAAAAGGGTAATCGATCCACAAATTTCCAAAACGGCATGTCCTCATTACCTCTGAGTCGTTCCACTTCCGCCAAAAACAAATCACCCCTACATAGAACTTCCATGTCCTTATTACCTCTGAGTTGTTCTATGTACCCCCCTGTCAAAGAGACCCTCATGCTCACCATGTCCTCAGCACCTCTGAGTCAGTATGATTGGTTCCTTTCTTTTAAACTTATTGTCCGTATCCAAAACCAGGGTATGTTAGGGACAATGGGTCCACGCAAAATGACCCGATAAAAGGATTATTACAAAGCAAAAGAGTGAAGCAAATATATATTCCATTCAGTCAGAAATCAGTTACATCCACACGGTTACAGGAAAGTTCTTCATTACAGACAAGACACCTCAAACCCCTAGTTACAAAAATACGTATACAACTCCTTCAACCATATTACGTATGAAGGGTGCAACTGAGGAAGATTCTTGTCCAGAATGGGAGAATCAGGATTCCCAGTGGTGTCACCCTCAGCAGTCTCGACAGTGGGGAGGACGTCGTCCCTCTCAGGCTCCGATTCTTCTTTTATTGTCTCCTTCTTAACAGAGAAAGGCCCCTGATTGACGCCAGGGAGCGACGGATCCTCTACCACTGCAATATCAGCACTCGGTGGAGACACTATAAGAACCAAAAGATAGAAAAAAGTGATGAGAAATGATGATAACAGTCAGAAGATATTCAGAAGTGTTCATGCGGCTCGTTTAAAGACAACTCTTATGCGGCTTGGGCATGGAATATATTCCATGCGGCTCATAGGATGTGTATGCGGACCACGTAATCCAAAAAGCTCACATCAAAATGATTATGCACGAAGCAATGCAGCAGAGCAGCATCTTTTAGGGTTTCAGAGCACCCAATCTTCCGTACAGTCCTTACCTTCGACGACAACGTGAACATCAAGACGAACGGGGGGTGCGGTAATTGAAGATGAAGCCGACTTCCTGCTCCTAGCCACAACCTTCTTCACTGCCTTGGAAGCCCTAGGTGCCATCGTGGTTTGTCAGTTGGAAGAAGAAAGCAAGACAAAAATCTTAATCAGAAAGAGTCTAAGAGAGAAATCCTTCTAAATACCCTTCCATTTATAGAGAAAGGAGGACCAAGACCGACGCTTCGTACAAAGTAGTCGACTCTTCGGCTATCGATACTGACTAGTTAATTAGAGGTCAGAAACTCCTAGGATCCTGCCCCAAAAAGGTTTGCATGCATGACATAATGGCGTGGCGAGAAGCTATGTGGCTGAACAATCTATGCGGCCAAGATCTCTATGCGGTCAGGGTTTCATATGTGGTTAGAAGAGCACGGCCATGCTTCTTATTCAAAGTATTTTAATTTTACAAATTGAAAACTTTGAAGGGGGTCCTGTAGAAGCATGGAAAATACTAAAGAAAATGATCCATGCGGCTCAGAAAATGCATGCGGCTCAGGGAGTCATGCGGCATAAGGAGCTATGCGGTCGGAGGCATTCCATGCGGCTCAGAAGACACGTGGCGTGACAGTGCTCCCCTCCGATCCATGCTGCATTAATTGCTTTGACGGCTGACCCCTCTGAAAAGTTGACAGACCTGACACCAAAGCAGGTAATTATGACTCTGTCATGATGATGAATCTCTAGGGAAGAAAAAGAAATCTCTGACACGATCCCCCGAGAACAACAAAATGCCATGTGGCCCTGCCACGTGGGTGTGCTTATACGGCTCGAAGTGAAGACTTTCCATGCGGTTCAGAGTGAAGCTGTCCCATACGGCTCGAGTGGAATCATTCCTATGCGGCTTAAGAAGATCATGCCCATGCGGCTCAAGCAGACACACCATTATGCGGTTCATGCGGCTCATCATATGGTTCAGAAGTCTGAAGGAGGGGGCCACTGCCCAGACAGTCCTGACACGTGTCCCAAGTCTTATGCGACCCAAAATTCATGTGGCCCAAATCTCATGCAGCCCAATCTGCATGCGGTTCCAGTCTCACCATTGGCTCTCAGGACACGTGTCCTCAGCCGATCAATCTCTCAGATTTATGGCAATCCAAGATCGGGTCGAATCCCAATGATCTGGGGCACGTGGCAGGAGAATAAATTTGATTTATTCGCAGATATGAGAGAATCATTATAAGGAAGATTTATGCCAATCAGCATTGATTGCTAATGGGGATTTGGTGTAATCTATCCTTAATGGTTCTGATTCGTCACAATCAGAAATAAACGCCCTGGATTGATCAATCCCCAGGCCGCCGCCATCTCCAAGAGCTAATCATTGGCAACCCTAGCGATCACATCCCACTATTATAAATAGCAAGGTGCCATTCCCTTGTGAGAGAGAGAGAGATATACAAAAAAAAAGAATCAGAGAAGAATACGTATACACAGAGAGACTTCCCCCATAGTCAGAGAGAGAATATACACAGAGAGACTTCCCCCATAGTCAGAGAGAGAATATACACAGAGAGAGAGAAGCCAGGAGAGCAATCAGAGAGAGAGCAAGAAGGCGTTTCTTCGTCAACGACCAAGCAGATCTTCCCCGAGTCAAGGCTGCGTACTGATCGTCCAAAGAGTAAGGCAGAGCGGCCGTCGCTTTCCCGAGCCTCTATCGTCACCCCCCAGAATCTAAAATAAACAATCATACTTAGACTGCTGTACCTAGGTTTTCGTCCCTAGGCTTTCTTTGTACGAGCGAGTTTGTATTGTGAATCTAAGTTCAGTCCTCCGATAATTGTTCTGTACTTTTACAATCAATGGCAAACAACGGCGTAAGTTTAGCGACGTTAATTCTAAATTATTGGCATTAGCGACGTATAATTGAAATGTCGCGAACAGTCGCTACTAGCGACGAAAATAGCGATGTGACAACGATGTATATTAGTTACATGAGCTAGTCATCGCGAAACGTCGCTATGACGTTGCTAATAGCGACTAATTTAGTGACGTTAGTATGAACGTCGCTAAATTCTAATTATATTCCCCCACCGATTCATTTCCCCTATTTTACTCTCTCACTCTCTCTCCTCCCCCTCCGGCGCTCTCACTCTCTCCGGCGACTCTCCTTCCTCTCCGGTACGTGACTCTCCCCCTCCCTCTCTCTCTTTCTAATTTGGTTATTGGTGGTTGGGGGGTGCTGGTGGCTCGGGGGGAGGGACAGGGGATACGGGTGGTTGGGGGTGGCTGGAAGGGGTAGGGTAGGAGGGTGAGGGCGGCTGGGGGTGAGGAGGGGGCTGGGGAAGGGGGGTTGGGGGAGGGGAGCTAGGGTTAGGGTTCGAGTTAGGGGGGTGTATGGGAGGGATGGGGGGCGGGGAGGTGAGGGCGGATAGGGGAGGGGAGCTAGGGTTAGGGTTCGGGTTAGGGGTAGGTGTGTGTGGGGGAGAGGGGCGGGTGGTGAGGGCTGATGGAGAAGGGGAGCAGGGTTACAGTTCGGGTTAGGGGTAGGTGTGTAGGGGGGAAGGGGCGGGGGGGTGAGGGTGGCTAGGGGAGGGGAGCAGGAGGGGCAGGTGCGGCTGGGGAAGGGGAACTGTGGGGTTGGGGGCGGCTGTGGGAGGGGAGCACTGGGATAGGGGCGGCTGGGGAAGGAGAGCAGTGGGGGTGGGGGCGGCTGGAGGAGGGGAGCAGGGAGAAGGGGAGGGGTTAGGGGTGGTGTAGGGGGGAGTGGTACGGGGGGGCTTGGTCAGGGGCACCGATAGTGCCAAAAAAATCTGATAATTTTGTAATAATTATTTGTTTTTCGACACCGAAAAATATGATACACCGATTCGAAAGCACCGATAGTGCCGATATTTGTAACAAGTAGTTCTTTTTGGTTGGTTAATTAGTAACGTGGTGATCAGGACATATGGTTACTGCAGCCATTCGACTGGTGAGGCAGAAACTTTGTAGTCGTAGATAAAGTTGACTGTCCTCCGACCCTCATCCCTCGGCAATGATGATACGACAACCTACCACTATATCTTTTAGTAGTATATGATGTCTTAGTATTACATTATGTGGGTTCATCTTGATTCTGTTATATCCTTCAGATACTAGATTCGATAAGAACATATACTAGACCATATGTACAGAACATAGATGATTCACACTAATATATGCTAGAATAAATTTTGGGTTGTGTTCTGAGCCATCCGTTCTCACACTTAAAACAAATATGAATTAGTACTGTGTGTTAATCTTTGTTTTTGTATTTTCGGTGAACCCAGGGATTAGATTCTGTATTTTTTATTTTGGATTCTAAATTTTGGCTCTAGCTCTAGCTCCATTTGTATTTATCTACGGTATGACATGGTGATCAGGACATACTCCCTGCAGCCATTTGACTAGCGAGGCAGAAACTATGTAGCCGTAGATAAAGTTGACTGTCCTCCGACCCTCATCCCTCGGCAATGATGATACGATAACCTATTACTATATCTTATATAGTAGTAGATGATGTCTTAGTATTACATTATGTGAGTTCATCTTGATTCTGTTACATTCTTCAGATACTAGATACGATAAGAACATATACTACACCATATGTATAGAACATAAATGATTCACACTAATGTATGCTAGAATGAATTTTGGGTTGTGTTCTGAGCCATCCTTTCTCACACTTGGCAAAAAATTGAATTTTTTGTATTTTATCTGCTTTCTAAAATATACTCAAACGAGATGATGATTCCTTTATTGTTAGCTTGCTTATGTTACAATTATATTATTTGTGAATATCGATCTTGGCATATGGTACCCATGACCCGAGCAGCGGCACGTCGTTTGAGGGAAACACTGAATGCTGAGGTGGTTCCTCCTACTGTTATGGAGGAAGTGGCACCGGTAGCTAGTGAGACTGGGGGTTCTATTCATCCAGCACCTGCAATGGACTGGATATCTCTTACTGCCGTCGATCCCACTTATTCGAAGTGGTTGCGTGATCGTAGTACTGAGCGTTTACGTGAGCTGCATGGTTGTCATTAGCTATTAGTACTTATTTGTATTGGACTATTTGTATTGGGTTGTGTTTGTATTAGACTATTTGTATTGGACTACATATATGAATTAGTACTGTGTCAATCTCTAGATTATATCTCCAGCTCCAGCTCCAGCTCTAGTTCCATTTGTATTCTGGATTCTATATTTTATATTTTAGATTCTATATTTTGGCTCCAGCTCCAGCTCTATTTGTATTAATCTACGGTACCACATGGTGATCAGGACATAGTCCCTACAGCCATTCGACTGGCGAGGCAGAAACTATGTAACCGTAGATAAAGTTGACTGACCTTCAACACTCATCCCTCGACAATGATGATATGAAAGCCTATTACTATATCTTCTATAGTAGTAGATGATGTCTTAGTATTACATTATGTGAGTTCATCTTGGTTCTGTTACATTCTTCAGATACTAGATACGATAAGAACATATACGACACCATATGTATAGAACATAGACGACTCACACTAATGTATGCTAGAATGAATTTTGGGTTGTGTTATGAGCCATTCGTCTCCACACTTGGCAATTAAGCATGTAAAATATATCGTTGAAGAACATAAAACTTGTGATCGTTACTGCAGAAAGTGCAAACTGACATAAACTGACGCACGAAAAGGAGGAGATCAAAGCTTTAACAAGTAAAGTTGTGTTTTGGATGTTCTACTCTTGTAAGCTCTTTGTTCACAAAGCAAGATATAATGAATACAGAACAAGTATCGAGTTTATAACTCTTGTAAGCTCTATACTTGAGTTACGAACTCGATATTTGTTCTGTATTCTTTAATTATAGCTTGCTTTGTGAACAAAGAGTTTACAATAGTTTTTTTCTAAAGCACAACTTTACTTGTTCCAGCTTAGAGCCCCTCATTTTCGTACGTCAGTTCATGTCGGTCTTCACTTTATGTAGTAACTTCCTCCAATTAGCCTCCATCCCTTGGCAATGATGATACGACAACCTATCTTGATTCTGTTATTATAGTAGACGATGTCTTAGTATTATATTATGTGGGTTTATCTTGATTCTGTTATATCCTTCAGATACTATATTCTATAAGAACATATATTACACCATATGTACAAAACATAGATTATTCACACTAATGTATGCTAGAATGAATTTTGGGTTGTGTTCTGAGCCATCCGTTCTCATACGTAAAATAGATATGAATTAGTACTGTGTGTCAATCTTTGTTTTTGTATTTTCGGCGAACCCAGGGATTAGATTCTGTATTTTGTATTTTAGATTCTGTATTTTGGCTCCAGCTCCATTTGCATTAATCTACGGTACGACATGGTGATCAGAATATAGTCCCTGCAGCCATTCGACTGGCGAGGCAGAAACTATGTACCGTAGATGAAGTTGACTGTCCTCCGACCCTCATCTCTCGGCAATGATGATACGAAAACCTATCACTATATCTTTTAGTAGTAGACGATGTCTTAGTATTACATTATGTGGGTTCATCTTGATTCTGTTATATCCTTCAGATACTAGATTCGATAAGAACATATACTACACCATATGTACAGAACATAGATGGTTCACACTAATGTATGCTAGAATGAATTTTGGGTGTTCTGAGCCATCCATTCTCACACTTGGCAAAAAATTAAATTTTCTGTAATTTATCTGCTTTCGAAAATGTACTCAAACGAGATGGCACCCATTCTCACAGATGGCACCTAAGACCCGAGAATCTCGCTTGATGGAGGCACAGATAGCTATGAAAGAGGAAGTGGCACCAGAGGGCAGTTTAACTGAGAGAGCTTCTCCAGAAGAAATTCCTAAAGCCGATAGAGCTGTAAAAGAGGAGATGGCACCAGAGGGCAGTTCTACCGGGAGTTCCAGTCATCCATCTCCTCTGGATATTGATCTGGCTGCCGTGGATCCTAATTATGCGTGCTGGCTGAGGGAGTTCTATCTGCCCAAGCATAGACGACAGTAGATACATATATTGACTAGATTTGTTTTGATGGATATATCTCCTCTGGATATTGTGATGGATATTTGTTTTGATAGATATATCTCCTTTGGTATTGTGATGGATATTTATTTTTTTTTATGTGATGTATATTGGTTTGTGTGATGTGTGATGCATATTGTGATGTATATTGGTTTGTGTGATGTGTGATGTATGATGTGTGATGTGTGATGCATATTGTGATGTTCCGAGAGGCTTGAGGAGACGACCAATTATTTTTAGTCTATTCTGGATTATATTGTGCGTGCCGGTGTTGAGTGTTCCACCGAAGGGGTCGGCGAACCCAGGGATTAGATTCTGTATTTTGGATTAGATTGTATTATGTATTTTTTATTGTACATTTGCATTCTGGATTTTTTTAATTTTTTTCAATTTAGCGACGTTTTTAGCGACGTTTATATTTGTCGATAACAGTTAGCGACGAATATAAAGGTCGCTAATTTGTTGACGTGGCAAACAATTTGTTGCCACCACATCATCGCAAAAACGTCGCTACTGTGTCGCTAATCGGCGACTACAAGAAAACATTGCAAATGACGTCGCTATATAGCGACGTTATTAGCGTCGCTAACTAACGTCGCCATAGCGACATTTTGTGATGTTTTCTCGATTAGCGACACGCTTTTTTTTATCGTTTCCAAAACGTCGCTGAAAATGTTGCTAGTTTAAGTTAGCGACATTTTGGCCGAGATTAGCGACGTTTTGGAACGTCGCTAATCTGACAAATTTTTGTAGTGTGTCTTATATTTTCTTTTATGTACTTTCATAGTTATTTGTGTCAATGTTTTGTTACGTATCATGACCCGTTCCACATTCTCGATCGTTAGTACGTACCGTGATGAGATAGAGACTTTCTACATGACTAGTTTCCCCTAGTCGGTCGTTAGTACGCATCGTGCTGCGATATAGACTCTATATAAGACTTGCTCCCTTGATCTTGTCTGATGTTATTAGTACCTGACTATTGACCACTCTCGATCGTTAGCATGTACCATGCTGCGGTAGGGACTTTATATAAATAGTTAGCATGCCCCATATTGCTATCTATAGGACCGTTAGCTCGTACTGAGCTGCGATTTTACTTAACTTTACCTTGTAGCCACTACTAGTGGCATTACTCATACTCACGTGTCATCACCTGTGCATTTACTCTGTCTTTATTTCATTATCCTTCCACTACATGTTATATACTATTATTAGTGACATGTTTATATATATCTTGCTAGTCCCCTGAGGACCTGGTGATCTCTCCAGGCTTAGTTAAAGAGGACTGTCCGGAGGTTTACGGTTCAGTGGTCGAGACTGGAGACGTACCTTCGCAGGAGGAGGAGATAGTGCCCGAGGACTTCTTTTGAGACATGTCTCTCTAATTTATTGGACTTTATATCTTGTGTCTTATTATTATGTATGGATAAGATTAGCTGTGACATGTGATCTGTGTTATTATTATGGTTGTTGTCATGATTTACAGCTTAATCATTTCGCTAATAGGCTTACTATGAGATTTGGCCCATTGGTGAAGTGTTGCTGGCATGTACAGTATCATAGTCCTATGTATTTTGGGATTGGAGCGTTACAAATAAGTTACTGGGTATTAGATCATGTAAGATTTGTGTTAGTGCCAATTGAACCACACTGTAGGGTACAGCCACAGGTGCCCTGCACATCTACTAATTTGGTGTACAGGTTAGTAACCTCAGTTACTTGTACCTTAACCTACACGCGTATAGGGATTTCTGCCCATAGTGGATGAAGCAGCAGTTGGGTAGTATTAGCCAATGTGAGGATATGCACACTAGCATAAATCTAACTGTTATACACCTACATTTACCTAGGGATGCACATCCTATTAGACAAGAACCTAGATCAGTTCGGGTAAGTGTATCTATGTGTCTAATAGGTTTGGTGTCTAAAACAAGGCAACAATAGGTGGGGGTTTGATGTTCTCTGTGCAACAGTATATGCTAGCAATAGGAAGGTATATTAGGACTTCAAAGACCCAGGAAGAAGTAGCAGTATAGGGTTTGCACAAGTACAGTAGGTATATATATGCAATATGAAGAATATCTCCTATGGAGATAGCTGCTGCATTTATATAGGGGTTTTACCCCTGTGTGTCAAACTATTGGGTATGAGGAGCCATATAAACTGCATACTGTCAGATGAACAAGGAATGCAGTA
>JANAVB010028818.1:17760081-17937581 GCA_029216955.1 Iris pallida | reverse complement strand
CTTCTACAGTTGACGTGCATGATGCGCCGAACCTTCACTGCTGACGTGCATGGGTTTAGATCCTGATGATGTGCCGAAGCTTCACTACTGACGCGTATGGGTTTAGACCCTGACGATGCGCCGAAGCTTCAATATTGACGCGCATGGGTTTAGACCCTGACGATGCGCCGAAGCTTCGGCAACCTTAAAATGCCGTTAATAAACCAAATGTTGCCACATAAACACAAATACGGCAACAATTTGACGTTGCCGTACGGTGCCGTAAAAGGTTGTGTCAGTATTGCTTATTTACGGCATCTTTAAGTTATTGCCGTATAAAGTAACTAATTTACGGCAATTAAATATTGCCTTATAAGAAATCTTTTTGTTGCCTCTGAAAAGTATTATTAATGGCAATGTTTAGTTGCCGTAATTTCGAACAATATATGGCAATATATTATTGCCGTACATTATAAATCCATAAATGGCAAGATTATGTTGCCGAATATTTTATTTGCTTTCATGGCAATATTTTGTTGCCGTCAACTAGCAGCCTTATATGGCATTATATTATTGTCGTAATTGTAATTCCATATGACAATTCTTTGTTGCCACAATTGAGTATGCAAGGCACCTATTTGTTGCCATGTTTGAGAACATGAGGCGTCTGCCTATTGCCGTATTTGACAAATTATTTTTGACTATTTATTGCCCTTATTGACAAAATGTGACAATTATAGATGCCACATATTTGAAATATCACCTAAATTTCAATTGCCAAAATTTAAATAGACCATTAACCAAAAATTGAATAAAAATAAGATAATTTGTAAACTTTAGATTAAAATTCACTCAAAAGTAATTGGTTGTTTCATTACCACATCATTCAAATTACATAAAACCAACTTCAACAAGAATGAAGAATCCACATTTATCATATTCAACGTTCTGAAACACAATTCCTCTTTTATACGAGGTTCAAAATTCAAATAGGCACTTGACAACACAATTCCTATATGAGTTTCAAAATTAAAATAGGCACTTGACACTCCCAACTTAAAATTAAAGTTGTTGCCTCCTTGCTACCTCCATATTAACATGTCTAAAAAGATTCCAATGAAACTTGTGGCGCGCCAATTGATAGCTCGACAATCTTTGTATAACCTGGTATAGATAAACAATGAAATTAGTTTATAAACAACAAAATATTCACAAAATATTGCTCCCACCACTTATTATGTACTAAGCTCCCACCACTTATTATGTACAGGGATAAGAAAAAAGACATAAAATAGTGAATAACATCCCCCCTTCCGTACTGATAGGGGTGATGCCCTTTTTCCTTCAACTTTTATGAATGAGGTTAGGTCCCTTAAGGTATGAAATGAGACCGAGAAGGAAAAAAAATTAGGCAAGGCACCAAAATGTGGCCATGCCCGTCTGACGGCCTAAGAGATACAATAATATATGAAAAATTTAACAAAAACAGATGAAAATGTGCAATAAAAAAACCGATAACATACGAGAGTAATGGAGAATACCTTTTATGTCTTCACATATAGCACCAAAAAACTTTTTATAAATTAACCTGCATAATAAAAATTAGAAGAAAAAAATTAACTAAATTTAAATTATTAAATAGTATATATCATTCATGATAGATAATATTTATTTAACTAACTTCAGAAATTTAAACATACATTCGAAGTGGATTCCTTAGAAACTATAGGTGATCCAGAGAATTTTTTCATAATTTCCTGGACAGCAGCCTGCACCCGAGCATCAACACGAGCATCAAATGTATCTTCCATGTGAACCACCCAACGCATAAGCTCATCACGTTCTCTAGTGAGTTGTTCCTCACGCTCTTGAAAGCTTCTCTTTGTTCCAGTGGTAGCCCCCTTCGGACCACAACCATAGCCTTTAGCATGGCCTGACCTTTGACCAACAACTCCTCTAAAAGCTTCAGTTGGAGTAAGATGCTCAAGGGTATCTCCGGAAGCCGATGGTTGTGGCTGACTAAGAAAATCAACCATTCCATCCTACATGTTAAGAATTAAATGGATTAGTATATAACAAACAATACATGAGATTAAAATAAATAGATAGTGGCAATTATCACATGAATATTTTTTGATCTCTCATCAGCCCATGTCCCATTTGGTCTTTGATGAGTCATTCGCCATAATTCTGGTCCATCGGGATTCTCTCCCGTTTCGGGATTCCGCTGGCAATAGAAGAACACTTAGTATCGCAAAATAATTATATATACATATATAATTTATAACATATCAATGAACTCACTGCAGCATATATAATGGACTGAAATGACTTGCGCCCTGTTACTTGTGTTACTCCTTCACGTTCTCGACTTTTTTTTATTCTTCTCTGAGATTTTCTATTTTACAAAACAATTTATCTTTTATTCTATATACAAATAAAACTAATATATAATTCTACATATAATTTTACCTTGTAATTGTCACTTCCAAAATATGTTACTAGTGTTTCCCAATCTGTCGTGCTCACACCTTCAGGGGCATGTAGAAGTCTATCTGCATCGGTCTCATATTATAGGTAGTGTTTATGGTATAGCAAATGACGCCATTCTCTATACATCTTGTTTGCTTGTTTAAGAACACAAGCCTTCCTCTCAGGAATATCATCAAATTCAAATTTCGACTATAAATACAATTATTATCAGTAACACAAAAAATAAAAGAAATTAAAAATAATTAATACATTTGAATTGAATTCTATACCTGTATGCATTTGTATATTTTGTCCTTGACCTCATTATCTATCTCCTTCCATTTAGTCACACCTTGTGGAAAGCTATCAGTTTACCAAGTGGAGCATTATGCTTGACAACATAACTTAACTCAGATGCAAACATTGCAGCATCTTTACATACTAGGACTCCTGCTTCAACTGGTATATTAACTGGCAGCTTTCGGTTTTCAATAGCACGTCGTACATTTGCTAGCCTTATACCTCTTGACTTTCCTCGAACCCGTTTTTTAGTTCCAACATTAACTTCAAAGAATTTGAATGTTAGTCAATCATTATAATCAAACGTATCATATAGTAAGTCATGTTTTATAAAAAAAAATACCTGTTCCAGTTTCTTCATTAGGTGTAATATTTTCCTCCGATTGTTGATTTGAAACCATATCCTAAAAAGGTATATATAAAAGCCTGCCTACAAGCCAAAATTATAAATGCACACATTTATCAAATATTCTAAAAAGAGTAACAATACTAGCATAACAAGCAACAAAAATAGGCAAGTTCACTATTTCTCTGCATAAAAGGCCAAAAAACTCAAGAGTTATCTAACAAGGACAAGTAGAAACATCGACAAAGATAAAGGTAAAATTGAGTATGTTGAGTATAGGTTTATATTTTAACATGCGAGCATATCAAGTTCAAAATAAGTTCGAAGAGAGGGGGACTGATCCAAGTATGTTGTAGCAGTGTTGGGCGTGTTCAAAATAAGTTCAAAATTGAGTATAGTTGAGTATATTGCAGCAGACAAGCATATTAGAGTATACAATTGAGTATCAGTCCCTCCCTTCGAACCCTGACAAGATGAGCATATTAAGTTCAAAACCTAATTGTCACAAAGGGTAAAGTTGAGTATAGGGTGCTAGTCCCACATCAAACAAGAAAGGAGTCAATGCACTATAGGAGTAGTCTTGTAGACAATACCCATAGGCCAAGTGAAGTAACTGATCCAAGTATGCAGGAATAAACCAAGTTTTATTTCTGATGAACATACGAGTGTATCTTAGTACATTAAGTTCCTAAAGTATCCGGATACCGGGAGGGTAAATAGACTAATGTACAACTAGCTTAGACTGTTAGTCCCGGGGCTTGATCAAAGATGGTAGACTCGATGTCGAGATCAGAGGTTCAACAAACGTTCACCTTCTGATTATTCTCGAGATCCAAGAGGAACACTATAATATGAATCTGATTACAAAAGCCACAATAATCAGAAAGTAAATCTCACGTTCTTCCTCGCAATCGCAGTTGCTGACGGACAGAACTGAGTTCAGAAAAATAAATCTCACGTTCTTCCTTGCAATCGCAGTTGCAGACGGACAGAACTGAGTTACAACTCAGATGAAGGAGAAGAATAAAGAATGAAGAAGAGGAAAGGTTCTTGCTGGGGTGATTAAGATCACCGTTGCTCAAAGCAAGATTTGCCCCAACACGATCTGCTTCCAAGAACCAACAAGTTCACGAAGAACTTCTGGAACGCTCGTAAGTCAATATTTGAGACTTGAACAGGCTTCCTGGACTTTACAGACTCCCTTAACTCTCTTCTTGGTGCATCTATCAAAGGAGGCCAAGGGGCCTCTATTTATAAAGTGGAGTTGAGACTTCATCTCTTCTCCTATCCGATGTGGGACTAAAATACCAATACTCAAAAATAGAGTTTGATATTTTAGATCATCCCACAATCAGCATAGAAGTGTGCCAGTCCACGCCTACCCCCCTGAACACTTCCGTGCATGCACGAGACATCCTGGAGTCCGTGTCCGAGTCCGAGTCCGCACAACAAAAATCAACTTACATCCTTGTTGGATTTAATCCTTTTTCCTTCTAGGAAAATACTCCCACATGGCACAAACTTGTGCCCTACTACACCTCATATGCACACCTCAACACAAGCAATTCATTATATTGAGATACTCACCATTTGGTGTAGCCGATGTAGGACTATCTTTTCTAGTCCTAAAGGCAAAAACCCCAACAATCTCCCACATATCTCAATATATGGGTTGAGCGTTCCCCACAGTGACTGCCCATCATGCATTAGGAGAGATGTCGCTTCGACTTGAATCTTCCCGCATAGGTTAAATAGTAGCAAGATACAAGAATGGACTAAGCCTTGAATTCTGTACCATAACTGTAATTCTTCCTACTCACATAATGACATCAACTGTGCTTCTGGCTGCACATTGAAGGCCTTGTGCCAGCCTGGTTTTCAGTGTATAATTTTTGGGCGTCTACAAGTTTACCCTCAAGAGACGGCCTGATATCTCTGTCCATACACTATAGGTGAGTTCTTTATAAAGAGTCATGGCATGAAGCATTGCGCTTCTTTGCGGTGCTACGCCGCTATGACATGGCTTAAAGCCGAGGTTTTACCCCACCTGGGTACCTCATCGTAGTGTCATACTACTGTAGCATGAGGTCACAGGCCCCTTTGTAGTGCCAAACTACCCAGCATGAAGCCTAGCGCTTCTGTGCGGTGTTACGCCGCTATGACATAGCTCGCAAAGCCGAGGCTTTACCCTACCTGGTACCTCTTCGTGGTGTCATGCCACTGTAACATGAGGACATCAGTCCTCTTTGTAGTGCTAAACTATCCCAGCATGAAGCCTTGCGCTTCTGTGCGGTGTTACGCCGCTATGACATGGCTCGCAAAGCCGAGGCTTTACCCTACCTAGTACCTCTTCGTGGTGTCATGCCACTATAACATGAGGACATCGTCCTCTTTGTAGTGATGTCTACCTCTCTTTATTACAATTATCATACAGCATTAGGCTACCTGCCTATTTGCGGTGCTACTCCGCTGTGACTTGGCTTGCAAAGCCGAGGCATTACCCCTACCTGGGAACCTTATGGTGGAGTCACCCCACTGTAGCATGGAGTAACATTCCTTGTAGTACTGTGCTACTGTGCTTCCTGTAAAGCACTCCAGGCATTCACTCTGCCTGAGAACTCATTAAGGCATTTAAGCCAACCTTCCCACAGGATCCATTTTTCACAGAAAACAACAGTAGACAACTAGTGGTTGTAGGTCCGTAACCTCTCCATGCCACAGAGGACAAGTACCCACTATTCCTGATAATCTTCTAGTTAATAGTCCTCCCTTGAACCAAAAGCTATATGCCTAGTAGATTTCTCTTTGAACTAATAGCATAAAACTTTATGGTAGGAATGTAATAACACAATATCAGAATGCCTTCAAGCCTATTTTACAAGCTGTGTCATCGACCAGCTGGCGCTTGAGGCCCTTGGTGAACGGATCCGCCAGGTTCTCCTGACTCCGAACATCAATCACTGCAATGACACCTCTCTTGATGAGATCATTCACTGCCCTGTGCTTCAACCGTACAGTTCTCTTCTTTCCGTTGAAGAGATCATTCGATGCCACCGCTACAGTCGCTTGGTTGTCGCAGTATATCGGAATTATCGGTATCTACGCCCCAACCACTTGGAAGATCATACATGAGCTCCCAAAGCCACTCTGCTTCATCTGCTGTGGTATCAAGTACAAAGAACTAGATTCTATAGATGATCGCGAGAGCATAGTCTGCTTCTTCGACTTCCATGATATAGCAGCTCCATCCATTATGAATATAATCCACCTGTGGACCTCTCGCTCTCTAATTCTGAGAACCAACTAGCATCACTGAAGCCTTCCACTACCGCGGATCTCCGCTGTAGTACAGTGCATATGTCTCAGTCTTCTTGAGATATCTCATAATCCGTTTCACAGCTTTCCTAGTGCTAAATGCCTGGATTGCTCGTGAAATGACTCAGCATTCCCATGACGAAAGCTATGTCTGGCCTTGTGGCAGTAGTGACATACATCAAACTTCCTAATTATGCTTGCATACTCCAGCTGCCTGATGCTTTCCTTCGAGTTTGGCTCCAGCTTTTGATCACCCCGATACGACGTATCAATTAAAGGAAGATCATGATACTCGTATCGAATGAGCATCTTCTCAATGTAATGAGATTGTGACAGCGCTAATCCAGTGTCTGTTCGGATGATCTTGAGTCCCAAGATAACATCAGCATCCCCCAAGTCCTTCATACTGAACTTCGTCAAGAGGAGCTTCTTTGTCTCCGTGACACAGCTTATATCCGTACCTAGGATTAGCATGTCGTCCACGTATAGACAAACGATGACTCCTCTTCCGTCAGCAAACTTCATATAGACGCACTTGTCTGTTTCACTGACCCTGTAGCCATTTGACCTTATGACTTTGTCAAACTTCTCATGCCACATTTTGGGAGCTTGCTTTAAACTGTACAGAGATTTTACCAACTTGCAGACTTTGTCTTCAAGACCTTTGACGACAAACCCTTCTAGGCTGTTGCATGTAGATCTCTTAGGTCATCTCGCCATTCAGGAATGTCATTTTCACATCCATATGATGTATACCATGTTATGTATCGCTGCGAGAGCAATCAACATTCTGATGGTGGTCATCCGGACTACTGGAGCATACGTGTCAAAGTAGTCGATCCCCTGCTTCTGAGAAAATCCTTTGGCCACCAACCTGGCCTTAAACTTGTCAATAGTTCCATCTACTTTCATCTTCTTCTTGAAGATCCATTTGCATCCGATGGGTTTTGCCCCTTCAGGAAGATCAGCCAACACCCAAGTGTTATTTGAGGTGATGGAATCAATTTTATTGTCAATTGCCTCCTTCTAGAAACATCATCTCTGGTCTTCATCACCTCATCATAGGTAAGCGAATCTGCTTCCACATGATAGGTGATGAAGTCATCTCCGAAGTTCTTCGGCCTCCTCGCTCACTTCGACGACGGCTCAGCGAGTTCAGGTTCAACCGTTGTTTCAACAATAACATCTTCTTGGACTATATCTTTATTGAAAACTTCAGTTTCTTGTGCACCCTTATTGTTCTTCGGTTTATCTGTAAGAACAATATTCTTGTGCCTTGTAAATTATCTTCACGAGATTCGATGATATGATTTGACTCAATACCAAGAAATCTCTGAGCATTGCTCTTCTCGGCATACCCCAAGAAGATCATCTTCGTAGTCCTAGTCCCCAGCTTCTGAATCTTCAGATATGGGAGCTTCACATAAGCCAGAGACCCCCACACTCGAATGACATTCAAGTTAGGTCTAACTTTGAACCAGAGTTCATGAGGAGTTACGTCCGAAGTTGCATACGACACTCTATAAAAGTGGTCGTCAATGCAGCTTCTTCCTATTAGCATTTAGGAAGACCCGTAGTTAGCAGCATTGAGTCCATCATTTCTGTCAACGTTCTGTTCTTCCTCTCCGCTACCCCGTTAGATTGAGGAAAATACAGAGCAGTAGTCTCATTGATGATTCCATGTTCTTTGCAGAACGATGCAAATTCATGAGACCTATACTCTACATCTCGATCATTTCTGTTCAGCTTCAAACCTGAAGTCTCTGAACTACTCGAATGTTGCATCCTTCTACTTGAGAAGTTATGCGAATGTGCACTTCGAAAAACACTTCGAACCGACCTCTGTGGAGAATTGATAAAAGTCATAGATATCGGAGTGTACTAACTCCAGATGATCAGTACTTTAGTTCAATCGTCTGAGCAGGTTCCCAACAGTCTTGTATCTGCACAGACCTTAAACTCCTCCACCTCCTTATCCCCACATTCCGAAGATAGGGTCCCGGTAGGACAACTTGAGTCTGCTTCTATCATAGAACAACTCTTAGTCCACTCAATGAAGTAACTTCATCGCCATTAGCAGAAGTTCGAACATTCCTTCAGCATCGAACATCTTTTCAAAGCATGTTCCTCGCCAAGAAATTACCATCTGGCTAGTACGAATGTCCATCTTTCAAGTCTGTATCAGATAACAGACTTTCTGAGATTAGATTGCCGAAAAATCTCTGGTACGTGCAACACGCATTCCAGTGTGCTTGTCGGTGGTTAATAACCAATGTCTCGATCTTCAGAACTTCTGCTAGATATATGTTCGCCATCGAGACCTTCGTCATAACATGGCTCGTTCTTGGTGAACAGCTCTTTTGAGAGCACACGTGGTCAGATGCACTAGTGTCAGACCACTAGTCAGCTACCACGCTAAATAACTCAACCTGTGCAACAATAGCAACCAAGTTAAGTAGTCAAAATAACCAAGTTTAGCTATACCTGCAAGTTTGGTTTGGGCTTGGATTTGCATTCACTCATGTAGTGACCCTTCTTGCCACAGTTGAAGCAAGTCACGTGGGACTTGGTCTTCTGTTGCTTGAACGAAGGACCCTTCACTTTCAAATTTGTGGAGTCCTTCTTCTTGTGATGAGAAGCCACATGCTTCCCTTTGAACTCTCTTGTATGTACCAAGTTGGCCTTAGCCAGTTGTTTGGACAGAGATTCTATCTTCTGTTGAGATCGTATTTCGTCCTCAACGTGGATCTCTTGTAGAAGATCTTCCAAGCTAATGTCCAGTTTCTTCCGATGCATTCTAGCATAGAAGTTGCTCCAACCAGCAGAAAGTTTCGAGACTATCCCTCCAATGACAAACTTGTCGACGAGGGGCATCTTCTCGTCATCTAACTTCTGGCACAACTTCAGGAATTCTTTCACTTGAGGTAGCATCGCCATCTCGTCTTCGAAGAGCCACTTGTGGTACTTCTCAACGATGAAGATTTTGGACCTATTTTTATCATCTTCATATAGCTTACCCAAAGAATCCCAGATCTTTTTGGCATTCTCCTTCTTGGAATATGACTCTGCCAGAGAGTCTTCCATAGAATTGAGAATCAACAGTTTACATATGTTGTTTTCTCTCTTCCATTTGCTCTACATGACGAGTGCAGCAGTAATAGCATCGGCAGTTCCTCCTTCTGGAATCGTTGGTTCATCCTCAATCAATACATGGTCAACGTCCACGAGTTGAAGATTAAGGGTGACCTTCCTCTTCCAGATTTGAAAATATTCTCCGTCGAATTTCTCCAACTTGTTAAAGCTGGTATCGATGAGAGAAGCACGAGAGTTTTCCATCTACAAGGATCTTGCTTTGACATTGTTAGTCCCGGGGCTTGATCAAAGATGGTAGACTCGATGTCGAGATCAGAGGTTCAACAAACGTTCACCTTCTGATTATTCTCGAGATCCAAGAGGAACACTATAATATGAATCTGATTACAAAAGCCACAATAATCAGAAAGTAAATCTCACGTTCTTCCTCGCAATCGCAGTTGCTGACGGACAGAACTGAGTTCAGAAAAATAAATCTCACGTTCTTCCTTGCAATCGCAGTTGCAGACGGACAGAACTGAGTTACAACTCAGATAAAGGAGAAAAATGAAGAATGAAGAAGAGGAAAGGTTCTTGCTGGGGTGATTAAGATCACCGTTGCTCAAAGCAAGATTCGCCCCAACACGATCTGCTTCCAGGAACGAGCAAGTTCACTAAGAACTTCTGGAACGCTCGTAAGTCAATATTTGAGACTTGAACGGGCTTCCTGGACTTTTCAGACTCCCTTAACTCTCTTCTTGGTGCATCTTTCAAAGGAGGCCAAGGGTCTCTATTTATAAAGTGGAGTTGAGACTTCACCTCTTCTCCTATCCGATGTGGGACTAAAATACCAATACTCAAAAATAGAGTTTGATATTTTAGATCATCCCACAATCAGCATAGAAGTGTGCCAGTCCACGCCTACCCCCGGAACACTTCCATGCATGCACGAGACATCCTGGAGTCCGTGTCCGAGTCCGAGTCCGCACAAAAAAAATTAACTTGCATCCTTGTTGGATTTAATCCTTTTTCCTTCTAGGAAAATACTCCCACATGGCACAAACTTGTGCCCCCCTACACCTAATGTGCACACCTCAACACAAGCAATGCATTATATTGAGATACTCACCATTTGGTGTAGCCGATGTGGGACTATCTTTTCTAGTCCAAAGGCAAAAACACCAACATAGGCTTCATAACATGATAGCAGTACTAGCCTATAAGGATACCTGACATGCCTGATCCATGGGATGGATGACAGGAACACAGGTAGATAAGTTAGAAAGATGATTGATAATATCAAACATGATTGATAACAGATTTAATATGACACAATGTGAGTTAATATGACCCATCATGAGGTGGTTGCTACCATTATCAAGCACAAGTTCATCCTACTCTTGCGTCCAATTTTCCAGCAACAAAATATGCAATGGACAAATGCAGAGAGAATATCACTCTGAATAAGAAAGTAATCTTATTATGAAATTTGCATTTGATAAAAAGTGTTATCCTGCTAATAAATGAAAATTATAATGAAACCACAACATCTACCAAATTTGTGAGATGTGTTACTGTACTCGTGACTGTCATCATAATGTGGGTGAATTGTGGTACTCATAATTAGGTCTATAGCATGTGGGCGAGCATCAAAATGATGCAAAGCAAGAGTTGTTACTTTGACTTGTCATTAGAACCTGACCTGAACATCTATGGCGATAGATCCATGCTTGGTTGCTAGAGAATACCTTGGCTTACTTTGTATTGGATCTGGATCATAAAGTCCCAAGATTGTGCCTGGCTTGGTTCCCCATTTATTTAGATCTTACCACATCTGAACCCAAACCAGGTGCATATCATTTGGTGGAATATAGGAATGAAATGATTTTGATTTACGTCTCTGCACAGATGACATGTTCCGACATAGAGTAGCACAACCCTATCACTATCATATAGCAGGTCTGTGAAAGAGTGGGACAAGATGTGCTGAATGGTATCTTGTAGCAGGCCTCCTAAACAAATGGTATCTGATAACAGAGTTAATATGACCCATCATGAGGTGGTTGCTACCATTATCAAGCACAAGTTCATCCTACTATTGCGTCCAATCTTCCAGCAACAAAATATGCAATGGACAAATGCAGAGAGAATATCATTATAAATAAGAAAGTAATCTTATTATGAAATTTGCATTTGATAAAAAGTGTTATCCTGCTAATAAATGAGGAGGATATTGATAGTCTAATGATCTCCAACTCCTATCAATCTCAATATGTGCAAGTAAATGAAAACTATGGCATGTCAGTTCTCTTTTGTCCCGATTCTAATGCTTAAAATTGCCAAAAGGAAAAGAATCACACCCATGATTTTCCTATAAAGTGGATGATTACCGTGCTTGAATCAATTAACCATCCTGATAAGAGCTAAAAATAGCATGCTCTAATAAAACTTTGCAGCATAGGAATTTGTTGATTTATCTCCCATGCAACTCCAAGATCTAGTGAAACTGCGGGATTTAGAACCTTTACATGATTTGGGAGTTGAGATAAGGAATATGGTGGACATCCTTAAAATTCCAATCAGGCGAGGTATACCCAACTCTGATATGGATCTAGATAATAGCAATTATTGGGAGGTATATGTAATTAAATATACTAAACATTGAAGTTGTAGCCTTTCATATCAAATACAAAAAGGGCATGCAAAATGGCAGCTTCTTGAACATCCCGCAAGTAGGATATACACCTTTAAATCTAATTTGAAGTAAAATCTCAAGAAAAATTGATAAGCTTCCACAGATATTTGCTAAATTAAGGAAACACCATCACAGTTTATATTTAACTAAGCAACGTCCACATTCCAGAAGTATGTCCCTACAACCATCTCATCTGATTGTTAAATTTGATAGGTAAATGTTCACATGTAGTTTATTATTAATCTGTAGATTAAGAATTTGCAGATTAAGAATTTGAAGAAGAAGCATACTCTTATTTGTAGATTAAGAATTTGAAGAAGCATACTCTTATTATATTGGCATTTGTAGATTAAGAATTTGAAGAAACATAATCTTGCACCTGCAGCATTTGTAGATTAAGAATTTGAAGAAGCATACTCTTATTATATTGGCATTGTCTTTGCTAGTTGAAAGGTTTGCTTTTGTATTTTCAGTTCTGGGAAGATGGTAAACCAGTTGCTTGCTGGAGTTCATATCGCTGCAGCAGCTGAAGCAATGGCATTCGGTGCTCGAATGGGTCTAAACACCAGAAAATTATTTGATCTAATTGGGCATGGAGGAGGTTATTCATGGTATTTCCTGTAGATTGTGGATACTGGTTTTATGTTTATAGATCATTTTATACTCAATGTGCAGAGTAGTCAAATCATGACTATGGCATTCTGTGCAACTATAACTGAAATATGTGTGCAAAGAGAATGATGCATCGAAGAAGGCAATTAAGAGCAGGATGAAAATAGTTTGTAGATATAAAGCTAAAACTCAACAAGGTTAAAACAAACTAAAACTATAATGAAGAAAACTATCCACTACTGTAACCGCAGAATTCAGCCTCTAACCATCTCTTCACCATTCTTTTTCCAGCCTTTTACCTGAGAACTTTCTCCTAGCCTCTTATAAAAAAAATGATGGAAAAGGATAAGGCTTATGATGTCAAAAACTTTGTTAGCATGAAACAACTTACCACTATAATGTGGAAACTCCTATAGTCGATCATCTTCTTCATTTTTGAATGTGTCAGTATCTGAATCATCATCGGTATTGCTTCCATCATTACCAGAATCTGAACTCTCAACTTCCATGTCTTCTTCCAGGATATGCTCCATATTAGTGTTCACATCAATGATACATTCTTCTACTTTCGCTCGTGCCAATCTTGGCACATTATCTTCAAAATTAACTCTCTCTTCAAGTCGAGATACATTAATATCTCCCAACTCATTTAGTTGGTACGGCTCATCTTCATTTTCCATTTCCACTTCATCATTTCCATCATCTTTACCGAAGACATCGTATATGTTTCTTGGTTTCGCTCTCAAAACAACACGCCAATTTTTGTTCTTGTAATCCTCCACATAGTATACTTGTTGAACTTAAGATGCTAAAACAAAAGGCTCATTAGCGTATTGTAAACGTTAAAAGTTAAGGCTCACAAAACCAAATTCATCCTTCTTATAGCCTTTGGTTTGATTCTTTCCATAACTAGGAACCTCAAACCAATCACATTTTAATAGCACAACAGAGTATCCTCCTGTGTATTCTAACATAATAATATGATTGATTACGCCATGGTAGTCCACATTCCCAGTCAACTCATCACCTCTTACTACAACACCACTATTTTGGGTCTTCAATAACCTTTCACTATCGTTTGTTCGAAATCTATATCCATTAGTACAGTAGCTCCTATAAAAGTCTACCCTTCTATCAGGACCTTGAGACAGTGAATATAGTTCTTCTGAGACCCTTTCATCGGCCTCTTTGTACAATTTTGATACCTACATGATCATTAATTACCACAATAATTAATACTATATATAATATAGCCATCTAGAATAAGTCAATATAACATGGAATTTACATACTTACACGTGCTTTGAACCACAACATAAAGTGCTTATTATGTCTTCGTTCAATATTATTTGAACTTTCATTCTTTAGTTCCTCCATGTGTTCACTACAAAGTTAGCATGATATAAGTTCCTTTAATATTTGATATAGGACATATTGCTAAACTTAATAAACTATGAGCTTATTTTAAGAATAAAAGTTACCTAATCCATGGCCCAACCTCATCACAATTTTGCAACACATATAAATGAGCTTGATCTCTCTCAACCATTGAAATTTCCTCATACTTATCAACACCCAAAGGTTTGCCTTTGTGTGAGAAAATTGAAAAATGAGAAGATGTTTGACCTTGTACACCATCTGGATTTCGGTCTATTTCGCCTAACACATTGCCTACATCATGGAAATATCTTGAACAAAATGTCATGCGTTCTTGCGCTAAATATCCCTCAGCCATTGATCCTTCTGGACGTGCTTTATTTCTCACGTATCCTTTTAGCGTACGTAAATACCTACATACATGAATTATAATCATTTATAACTTTATTTAAATAGTAACATACTCTCTAATATAACATTTGAATTTAGAAAATAATACCAACCTTTCAATTGGATACATCCATCGGTATTGCACAGGTCCAGCAAGTATCACCTCATTAACTAGATGAACTGGTAAGTGTACCATTACATCCAAGAATGAAGGAGGAAAAATTCTTTCTAACTTGCAGAGGGATTCTACAAGTTGGATATGAAGTCGATCCAAGCATTTTGTGTCAACAATTTTAGAACATAACTCTCCAAAAAACATACTCAAGTCAATTAAAGGTGTGCAAATATCCTTTGGAAGAAGTCCTCGTAATGCAAGAGGAAGAAGTCTTTCAAAAAGAACATGAGAGTCGTGACTCTTCAACCCACTAATTTTGCCCTCATTTACATTTATACAACGAGATATATTTGATGCATAGCCATCAGAAAATTTCACATCTTTCAAGAACTTACACAAAATCCTCTTTTTATCCTTAGAGAAAGTGTAACGTACAGGAGGCAGTATATATTTATCACCCAGACAACGTGGATGAAGTTCTTTCATTATGCCTAAATTTTGAAGATCGAGACGAGACTTTAGCGTATCTTTTGTCTTGCCTTCAAGGCCCATCAATGTTCCCAAAACATTATCACAAATGTTTTTCTCGATGTGCATCACATCCAAATTGTGTCTTAACATATGACTTTTCCAATAAGGAAGCTCAAACAAAATGCTCTTTTTTTTCCAATTTCCAACATTATTGCCCTCCCGTTTTCTTTTTCGATTAGCTTTTCCAAAAACAACTTGATCAAATTTGTCGAATTGACTAATTATCCAATCTCTAGATGGAGGATTAGGAGGGAGCCTATTCTCATGCTTGTTACCAATAAACCCCTTGCTTCTTCTTAAGGAGTGATTAACAGGTAAAAAACGACGATGATCCATGTAACAATGTTTACCACCATACTTCAACCAAAAAGAACTTGTGTCGTTATGACAAGAAGGACAAGCTAATTTTTCTTTTGTACTCCAACCAGAGACTGATTGATATGCAGGAAAGTCATTAATTGTCCACATTAATGCTGCACGCATTTGAAAATTAGATTTCAATGACGCATCATAAGTATTAACACCAACCTCCTATAATTCTTTCAACTCATCAATAAGCGGACGCATATACACATCAATATCATTTCCTGGACTTTTAGGGCCCGGCAAAATTGATGAAATAATAAAGTAAGACTGCTTCATACACAACCATGGTGGCAAATTATATGGAACTAATACAATCGGCTATGTACTATACGATGTACTCATATTTCCAAAGGGATTGAATCCATCAGTTGCTAATCCAAGCCTTACATTACGAGCCTCTAAAGAGAAATCCACGTGGTTCTTATCAAATGATTTCCATGCCATAGAATCTGCCGGATGTGTCAAAACATCATAATCCACACGTTCTTCCTTATGCCAACGCATGGAAGAAGCAGTTTTTTTAGACATAAACAACCTTTGCAACCTTGGTGTTAAAGGAAAATACCGTAAAATCTTTCTAGCAACTCTCTTTCTTTTGTTTAATCCACCAAACTCTTTATCAATATTACTTTCTTTCCATCTTGGCTCACCACAAGTTGGGCACTCACTGAAGTCAGAATAGTCCTTACGGTACAATATGCAATCATTGACGCAAGCATCAATTTTCTCATAATCAAGACCAAGATCTTTGATTGTCTTTCGTGCCTCATAAAAGGAATCAGGAACCTTGTTCTCTCTTGTACATATCTTCTTCATATACGTAAGTAACTGATCCATTGATTTGTTGCTCCACCCATTAAGACACTTCATCTGAAATAAGTTAACGATAAATGACAACTTAGACTCTTTACATCCTGGGTAAAGCTTTTCATCAGCATCTTTCAACAATCTGTAAAACCTTCTAGCTTCTTCATTTGGTTCCTCTCTAACTTGTGTACGTAAGTCTTCGTTGCCTCCCATTTCGAAATTATGTCCCATGTATATGTCATTCAGCATGCGGTAAGTACTCGCATCATCACATTGTTCTTGCATTATTTCATCTTCCAACTCTTCTTCTCCCCCCCCCCGGAATCTGGAAATTCCTCTCCATGATATATCCAACGAGTGTATGTTGTCTCAAAACTATTTTTTAATAAATGTAGTTCAACCATCTTCCTTGTATGCTCGTACCCATTGTTACATTTTCGACAAGGACATTTAATCTTATCTATTACCCATGGGCATGAAAATGCATCATCAAGAAATTTTAACATTCCCATGTCATATTCCACCGTTCCTCTACGAAAATGAATCCAATTCTTGTCCATTCTGCACTAAATAAAGCACATTTGAAAAATAAAAAAAGATTTAGAGATAAAAAAAGTAGATAAATATATAAAGGAGAAGACAAACTTATAAAATAATAGAGAATGAGACAAATTTATAAAAGCAATTACCAATGACATCACAGAAATGGAGTCTTGCAACTAAAGTTACAGATTTTAGATAGCCCAATAAAAATGCACTTGACTGAAAAATAAACATTTGACAAAAAAAACCCATTTATAAATTGGATCATTGAAGTTACAATTTTTAAATAGCCATCCAATAAGAAATGCAGCTTTGTAAGTAAGCGACATAAACTAAAATATATGGTTGGAAAAAACCTACAATAGCATGTGGAGAAGCAGAATAATGGTAATGTTTTATCATATTTAGTAGTCAATTTGATAGATACTATGACAATTTACTGTCTATACTTGTCCCAAAGTTGGTAAAGGTTTACGACTCAATCATGGTATTTGATTTGAAATAACAACATTTTAGCCAACTCAAAACAGTAATAAGCTTGAAACCCCATAAACTATACAACAACTTTAATTAGTTGCGCTAATTATGGATATGGAAAAAAATTAACTAGAACCAGCTACAATTTTGTATGGCATTCATACTATATATAACTACTCTTACTGCTTGGTGCAAACGATTAACTATATGTTAAAGAACAATTTCGAACAATGTTAATTCAACATATACCAAAAACTCTATCAAGGATACTATAAAAACCAAGGCACTCATGGCAGAACACATATATTGGATGCAGCAATATAGCAACATATTGGAAGAAATAAAGTGTTCCCAGATTTAATAAAAGGGCAATATACATGGATGGATGAGTGTCGCACATCAACTACTCAAGAAACAGGAAAATAATGAACCAGATATTGTCAAATAATGAAACCAGAGGATACCATTAGGGGGCATATAAAATATTGACTATGTTATATAATCTAGTAATGACTCTGTTATATAAACCAGATATAAAATATTGACTCTGTTATATAACCCAGAGAATAATGTGTTGCAAAGGTGTATATAATCTACCATTAGGGGGCATATAAAATATTGACTCTGTTATATATTGACTATGTTATATATACCATTAGGGGGCATATAAGGTGTATATAAAACCAGAGAATAATGTGTTCTCAGATTTAAAATATTGACTCTGTTATATATACCATTAGGGGGCATATAAAATAATGAACCAGATATAAAATATTTACTCTGTTATATAAACCAGAGAATAATGTGTTGCAAGGGTGTATATAATCTAGTAATGACTACTAACATAACGTTCTCCATACTTTTTAAAATCTGACTCTGTTCCAGTTCCCGAAATTGTGAGTCAATACAGACAAAATGTACAGACACATTTAATCAAACACTTTTACAAAACCAAGCACAGACACATTTAATCAAAAGCATTTATTAACCCTAAACTTCTCCTTATCCATCATTAGAACACAAAATAAAACAATAATTCAATGAACCATACCGATCGGTTGTCGAACACTCGGACCCGGTGGTTGTAGAGGCGGTCGAGTACCTACAAAACCCAAAACCCTAAATTGTTGCTCCTAAAAAATCAAGAAATCAAATAAACAAGATAGAAACAGAGTTTAAAAATGCCTAGGTTGAAGGAGCGAAAGAGAGAGGTTGAAGGAGCAGAGCGAAAGAGAGAGGTTGAAGGAGCGCCCGATCAAAATAAAGAAAGTAGCGAAATAGAACCCGCGGAAACCCGATCAAAATAAAGAGAGAATAGGGATTTGAGATTTAGCAAATGTAGAAAGGAGGGAAAGATTTCATGTTCCCGGTCTTTTGGCCTTAGCCTTATGTATGGACACAGCCAATATTTTATAATTCCATATAAGTTTTTCTGAATATACAAATAAATTTTAACCCATTAAATCCCACATAAGTTGCCATAAATAGTCAAATAATTCTTAATTATATTTATATGCATAAATTTATTACAAAAATAAAAAAATTGACATGAAATTGAAATATATTATTTATTTTATGGTAACCCATAAACTAATTATTTTACGGCCATATAAAATATTGCCATATTTAAGCGTAATATATTACTGCAAAATATAACTTGCCATAATATATCCCAATCAAATATGGCATACGTTATTATTGCCATAAACGACCCCATCAAATATGGCATCTATTTTTGTTGCCATATAAGATTTGACAATTATAGGCAATATTAATTGGTGCCATAAAGGATCTTGTCTACTGAGGCAATTTAAATGTTGCCGTATTATGACTGTATTATATGGCAATATTTTATCTTGCCGTAAGTCGTTGCCATAAAAGATGCTTTTTCTTGTAGTGTTCACCGCTGACGCGCATGGGTTTAGACCCTGATGATGCGCCAGGCTGCTTGACCCACCCAATATTTTGTCTTCTTAACGTCTCTATGTTGCCTTACTTTTGTCTTTGCTTGTGTCAATGTCGATGACTATCCCTTTGCTGAATGAAGTCCTTCTGGATGCTTCTCTTTGCCAATTGGGGGTTGATTTCGATGAGGAGGTTATTAATCCCGCGAAGGCTGCTATCCTACTGAATCAGCCTTCCGAAAGAATATTGTAAAGCCGGGATCAGTCGCCTGTTTTTCTCCAGAGTATGATGGAGAGCGGCAAACTGAAACCCGCTAAGTCCGAGGATGCGACTTTCTTAAAACCTGCATTTCTGTTTTGTGTCCGCTTGACCTCCACCGAGGCGAATGTACTGAAGATCAAGGAAGATTGGTTCTTCTCTGCGAAGGGCATGGATCTGTACATGCGGCAGCTTGAACATCAATTGCCGCGGACGGCCTTCTATCGTTTGCCTTCCAAGAGAAGGATGCCATGGGAACTTACTCCTTCTCAAGGAGGGGCAATGGGGGGTACCCTTTCGATTGACGTTACTTCGAATCAAAGGGATACCTTGGCTGCCTCACGAGCCAGGACCTCGTTCAGTTGCCGAACTTTGCGCCCTAGAAGCCTTTATAGTGATGTCCCTAATGACACCTTTGCCTTTGGTGCTTCGACCTTTGCAAATCGGATGCTAATATCGAAGGTTATGTATCCGAAAGGTGGTTTTAGGGTTGAAGGTTGGTGTCACCACGTGCCAAAGTGGGACGAGTTGACCCTTTAGGTTTTGTCAAAGTTCAATGCTGAGCTTAAAGAGATTGGGCTGACTGCCGCTATCCGTGCCACACAGGCAGGCGTGGACCTCAATAAGCATAAGTTCCTTGCACTCCTAGAAATGTTCAATACCCACACCGACACTTACTTTACTCCGGTGGTGGAGTTGGGATTGTCTCTCCATGAAATGTACGAGGTGTCCAAGCTTTCCTGGGGCTCGAAACCGTATGAGGAATATTTCCCAATAAATGAAGAGATCCTTGTTTTGGAAGAGAAGAACCCGGAGATGATGGTTGTTTTCAAGGAGGAGGCCAGCTGTGAGCACCCTGAATTTCGGGTTAATTTTTTTAATTTAATTTATTTTATTTTCTGATTGATTGTTTCGATAAATAATTTTTCTGTTTATTTATCCTTAAGTGTACTTTTTCGTGTCTTTGATATTTGGAGTGTCAGGGATGTTAAACTCTGGAAATCTTCTTCACGAGTTTTGTAGTGGACAAGATTATCTTCATGACGGTATATAATGTCCCACTCAAACTTGTTCCCTTGTGCTCTTTTGCTTCGCAGAACTTCGGGTCGAATTAGACCATTTAATCATTAATTAATTTTCCCACTCTTTTTCTTGATCATTATTAGCACGTTACCGTGACTTTTAATTTGGAAGCGCAAGACCAGTCAGTTTCTTGAAACCAACTTCTCATGCATGATCTACTCGAGATGCTCGTCACCCATGACCTTCGTGTCCCACTTAGACACGCTATTTTGTGCTCCATTTGCTTTACACAACTTTCCTGACACGTGACCCGATTTTATTTCACCCCACGGTGTCATATTTATTTTCCAACTTGATTTATTGGTACCCTGTCGACCAAAACCTGTCAGCCCCAATTATGGACATGGCCCACATTGAGCCTACTATCCGCATGCCACTTGTGTCCCATTTATTGGAATCCCCATGTGCTACTTATTTATCCATGATCATCAACACCTATTTTTAATTTGATTATTTTGTAGTATCTGGTTTTGACCCAATCTGGCTCTACCATGTCCAGCCAGCTTCGTGTTACTCTCCATCACCATCCCCCTCAGCCTCATTACCCTTGAAAAATATCAAGTACTCTTCTACCTATTTTTATATTTAATAGAAATTTCTATTGATATTAAATCTATTGGAATGACCCAATTTTTAGCTAATTAAGTCCTAGCCATAGGATCCTCCCATTCAATCCTCTCCATTAATTCTCCCAAACACCCAAATTTTTCCCCCCTCTAGCATTGGTCGACCCTAAGTTTTATGGAGAGAATCTCTTTCTCTTTCTACTTTATTCCCTCATTAGTTTTTCCCCTCACAATCATTCTTTCTCTCTCTCTTCCTTCCTAATTTTTTCCAACAACAACTTTTCTACAGCAGCACACACACCCCGACCACCCTCTCCTGGCCGAGCTTGGCTCCGACAATCACCTGGCTGTCGGTCACACTACCAACTCCCCCACAGCGACCTCTCCTCTTCCTCCTTCTTCACTATCATCACCACCATTATATCATCAAATTCGCCGCCACCACCTTCACACCGGCCAACCACCACCAGCGTCGCCGTCGTACCCCACGCGTGCTGCCACGCCTTCGCAGGCCGAGCAGCCCCTGCCATCGTCGGCCAGGCTGTGCACCGCCGCGCGCACTGAACAGTAGCACAGCGGCAGCAGCACGGCGCCAGGCCGCGCTGGCCGCCGCCGTCGGCCGCCGTGGCTCCGGCGACCCCCCCCGTGGGTGCGCCCCACTCCGACGAACGGTCCCCTGGTGGCCACCGTCCTGCGGGATGCGCCGTCGAAGCGATTCCTACGTTTCGCACGAAGTTCCTTCGTGACGAGCGCGGGATCGATCCCGATTTCGCGTTCTATCGCAGCGACTTCGTGCACGTTTTTTTGGGAATTCGACCGTTGGATCAGCGATTTATTCACCCCGTCACAATCTCGGTATATCCACCTTCACTCATGTCAATTTTCGTCCGTTGATTTTATCGTTTGATGCCTCAAAACCGGCCACAAAGTTGACCGTTTAAATTGTATTAATTTTGGACAGTTTTGCGGGGACAACTTCGTCAGCTTGTAACTCCTCCACCGCAGCTCCTTTTGGCATGCTACCAGTTCCTATGCGAAGCTGGTATAATCCTCTTACTACCCCTCCAGTTTCGTTTCATTGTGAGCTTGTTTGATTGGTTGAATTCGACTCCAAAGTTGGTCGTCCGAATTCGTAATTTCCAACTTGTAAAATTCTATTTTTGAACACGGGACTCCAGATTTCATTTCTGATACCACCATTAGACTCGTTGCGTCGTTCTGGCATGTTTTCATATAAAATTTGTTAGATTTGGAGAACGTGGGCCCTAGTATATTTTTCTGTGCAAAGTGGGTTCCACATTCTGGGTCAACGGGACTTTTTGACGTCGGCTCATCGGAATCCAATTCCGGATATACCGTTGAGTTCGTATCATCATTCTAGACTCGTTGACATATAATTTGCTAGGTTTTGGTGGACATTGGATCCGGCACGCATTTCGGTGCAAGTCGGATACCAATATCCGGGTCTATGGGTCATTTTGAGATCGGCTTATCGGAATCCAATTCCGGATATACCGTTGAGTTTGTATCATCATTCTGGACTCGTTGACATGTAGTTTGCTGAGTTTTGAAAATATTGGCTCCGGCACGCACTTTCGTACAAACTGGAATTCCAAGTTCTGGTCAACGAACCAAATTGAGATCGGGTCAACGGAATCCAATTCTGGAGATACCATTGGGTTCGTATCGTCATTCTGGTTTCGTGGACATATAATTTGTTATATTTTATAGACTTGTTTTCTTGCACATTTTTCGGTGCAAAACGGCTCCGACACGGACACCATTTTGACCCGAAATTACCTTTTTGCCCTTGTGTCCAAATTGGACCGATGGGTAGGCTATCCTAGCTGATTTAACCATTTTGGACACGTTAGCGATGGTTATTTCATCGTCCCACAATGTTTGTTGATAATTTCTCTGAGTTTAACATTTTTATAATTTATTAATAATTAATTCTTATAATGTTCGTATTTCGGGATTAGTACAACGAAACTGAGATCAGTCAATTCCAGTGATCTCACATCGCTGAAATTGACAAGATGGACACGTGGATCACTATAATAAGATTATCAACCTTACCATTGATCTTCTTATATCGATTTGCGTGTCGTAAGTTTCGACGTACGAATAACGAAGTACACTTTATATCTTTAATAATTAGACTAGAATTGACCATGTTTGACCAGTTGACCCAAAGTTAACTTTAAGTCAATACTTGACCTAGTTTGACTGGATTATTGACCGGAGTTGACCTAGAATTGTTTTGACTTAGAAGAACCTAGAATAATATAGATTGCTTGTAGAGTTTCATTTATTACAACTTGAACACCTTGTAACCTGTGTTGCGTTAAATAGGACTCTGTAGCTTCAGTTGGACTCCCTATACCTATCAGCTGTTCAGGTTATCAGGCGAGTACATTCTCTGATCATTTTATATCATGTTTAGGATTATATTTCCTGCTTTAGATTATCTTACTTGATGCTGACACGTTGGTAACACGAATTAGTACTATATGGATCCATTCATGAGATGTTATCCCTATCGGGAGCATCAGATACTTTTGTCCGGTGTGTTTCACTTACATCACGTATCTTATGCTTCTATTATCATGAATCTTCAGGAATCAGCTAGTGACTCATGTACTCACATGATCACCGAGCCTTCACGAATCAATTCATGAATCACCCTATACGGGTAGTAGTTTAGTCACGAATCTTAACGTAACTTGACTGGATCCTTGTGTATTGATTGGGCTACGGGGGAGTATGAATGGTCATGTGAATAAATATCCAAAGTAGTATAGTCATGAATCACTCTTAGTGTAGTCATGAATCAGTCCTAAGCCATTCACATGTTCGTCTGTAGTCTAAATCACTAGCACTGTCTCTTTTATATATCATAGATATTTACTTACTGTCTCTCTCTTACGTTATACTATTCTTCAGATCCTGTATTTTATTCTTTAGCATGATTATATTTCCTTTCCTTCTATGACTTGTTAAGATGTATTGTGCTCGCTCCAGTCCTGAATGGACCTGTTGATAAATTTTACAGATAGCCTGGAGGTTGCCTGCTAGCCTAGATGAGACAGTAGAGGTTGTATAGATAGCTAGGGTTTTGCTCATAGTTTATTTTCAGTTATCTTGAGTTGTATTTATGGATTACTGTATTTGAGATTTGAGGTATATTTCTTGGTTTGTGTATCTTAGACACTTAGACTCTCTGATCTTCTGTATTTTATTTGAGTTTTATATCTTATCGTACTTCTTCTTCCTTAGTTGTGATTGAGTTTACATTCTGCTATGTCACCCCCATTCGGGGAGTATAAACTGTTTAGTCTTATACTGTTAGATGCATGAGACCTAGGACAGCGTTCTACCGCCGACACTGCGGCGTAGGCTGGGCGTTGTTACGTTCTCGTACCTAACAGTGGGTGCGGGTCGTGACACATTTTTAGTGGTGGTCCATACAGGTCGAGTTTGTGTAGTGGTATTCGAACTAGAGTACCACTACAGCCTGTAGTAGGATTAGGATATATTTTGAAGGTACTCAATCACAGTTAGGATCCCTTGAGAGATTCCTGGGACAACCCTTGAGAATCTTATTTTAACTTCGATTTGAAAACTCTTTTTTCCTTGATCTGATTTAACTTTACTTTCTATTGATTGAATTTGATTTTGATGGATTATGGTTGAATTTGAGTTTGTATTTATTGATTTTGATGGATGATTGTTGAATTTTGAATCTTGAAGATAGCTGTTGCATCCGAGTTTATATTTTGATGGATTTTTGTTCATTTTGAATTTTTGATGTTCGTTGATAAATTTGATTTGATTTTTGGGTATTCATTGTTGATTTAATTTAATTTTTTGTCAAGATAAAATTATATGGGCTAGGTCATCTAAGTTATGGAGTCTAGTCTTCTACAGTCATATTAGCCAGCATGGTGAGGACATATAGTTTGACATGGATATATCTCTCGGGTGTGGGAATTTAAGGTTTTCGCGGCCAAGCTAGCGGCATCGCAAAAATGTTAAATACCATAATTTTAAAGGTATGTGCCTAAGTCGACGACTCTGTGATTATCGTAGCCTTGTTTACTAGTATGACGAGGATTTAGTGTACCATAATTTTGGACAGACGCATATGATTATCAGATTGTACCTTAAAGGTTTTCGAACATGTTTTCTCTACCTTGTTTCAGTCCTTCAAAAAAAAGAAAAAAAAAGAGAATTATTAATTGTTTTGTTTGTTTGCTTCTCATTATTTAGCTTAGGAGTAGCTTTAGCTATTTTTATAAACCTTTGTGTAACTTCTTCTATGAATTTCTTCTTAATACAATGAATCAATGATTTTGCTAGACCTTATTTTGGATCTGATATTATAGCTCTGATTTCAAATGGGTTCCTCTTTTAAACAGATAAGCAGAATAGATTCTATTATCATTCTTTTCCTGCCAATATTTTATTTCCATCATTCTTGTCTTATATAACTGTCCTGATTACCTCAATTCTGTCTCGTATCAATCCTGTCAGCTATACTTGAAACCCTTGAATCTTCATATCTTTTTACCTGAGAAATGTTGAGGAAGTGACGTAAATCATCTAGTTCGGGAATGACGTAATTGGTTATCATATGATGATTTGATAGAAATCAAAATGTTGGATGTCAAATGTAAAAAATTCGAGATGCAGATGTGGTAAAGGTTTAGAATGGAACCGAGAGATAAATGTTATCAATTTAGAGACAATCGTAGAAAATTTTCGTTATGAGTAATTCATGGATGTTTTCAAAAAAAAAACTAATGAGGATATCAGAGGTCAACCTAGTTTTGAGAACTTAGAAAATCTTGGTTATTGATTCTGGGAAAACTTTTACTCTGAGGCGATGTGGAAATTTAGAAATGAAAAAGAGAATTTTATTGTATTCAATGATTATGCAAAATTGAACTAGATATTTTAAGAGGGTGACTAGAGACAGAGAGAACACAAGAATTTTACGTTATAGGAATTATTTTAGATAGTTGGGGAAATTTTAGAATTCAAAAAGGATAATAATTGAAGGTGAACGTTGAAGAAATATGAAGGTTGATTTATAAACAAGAATAAATTTGGTATGACATAGTGGTATTGGAGTTGAGTAAATACGAGACTCGATTTAAACAAGTTCAAGGATTTCATAAACTGGATTTAGAGGTCGTGGATCTAAATTAAAATGAGGTGAAGAAATTTGGAAATTTGATTAAATGAATAAGTGTTGACTCCTAAAAAAAAGAGGGGTATGTTTCGTGGAAAATGTTTTAGAAGTTAGAGATTTTGTCTATGGTGATCATGGTAAAGGTTTAGATGACTGAAGGTTATAAAATTTCGATGATAGTCATATGAAGGTTGATTTTCATATTGGGACTTGTGAGAAAAAAATATGGTTTGGCAAATGATAAACTGATAGTATTAGAGAGAGATGATTTACTGACTTCGTATGAGATCTTCTTGTTTTTCTCTAGAAGGGTTTTTTTTCAATATCATTGAATCCTAGTTTCCTTAATCACGACCAAATCGACTTCTATTATCTTTTCTTATCATATTAATATCTTGGGTTGTACTCAATTGAATTAGATTTGAATGTGACTTGAATCTCCATCCTTGTATGCTCATTCTCAGACTTATTGAACCTGTCCTCCATATTGCCCAAATTTGATCAACTTAGGTAGTATCGAGACTAAATATTCTTAATATATATCTTGATTGGATTTCCATGCAATTGACTTTCATTCTTTAACTCGTGATTTTGGTATCCCTTTTAGATGATTGGTAGTTACCTTTCTTTATTTTTTGATGAGTACCAGTTTTCATATAGGATAGTAGACCGCCTTACAGTTTTGATGATATTTTATTTCTGTAACTTTTCTATTTTATCATCCTGGATTGCTTGTGTGTTTTGATACCCTATAACCGTTTTGGTTAGCATGACTAGTATACCTAGATGAGACTTACTACCACCGTATGCCATGACCCTGTATGCCGTCCCTTTTGATGGTGTGATTTGTTTAGGTTCTGGGACTTGATTGTAGGGGTTTGACCTAGAAGGAGTACGAACATTTTAATTTCGAGGACGAAATTTTTATAAGGTGGGTAGGATGTGAGCACCCTGAATTTCGGGTTGATTTTTTTATTTTTTATGATTGATTGGTTTCGATAAATAATTTTTCTGTTTATTTATCCTTAAGTGTACGTTTCCGTGCCTTTGATATTTGGAGTGTCAGGGATGTTCAACTCTGGAAATCTTCTTCACGAGTTTTGTAGTAGACAAGATTACCTTCATGACGGTATATAGTGTCTCACTCAAACATGTTCCCTTGTGCTCTTTTTGCTTCGCAGAACTTCGGGTCGAATTAGACTATTTGATCATTAATTAATTTTCCCACTCTTTTCCTTGATCATTATTAGCACGTTACCGTGACTTTTAATTTGGGAGCGCAAGACCAGTAAGTTTTTTGAAACCAACTTCTCATGCATGATATACTCGAGACGCTCATCACCCATGACCTTCGTGTCCCACTCAGACACGCCATTTTGTGCTCCATTTGCATCACACAACTTTCCTGACACGTGACCCGATTTTATTTCACCTTACTGTCTCACATTCATTTTCTAAATTGATTTGTGGGTACCCTGTCGACCAAAACCTGTCAGCCCCAATTATGGACATGGCCCACATTGGGCCTACTATCTGCATACCACTTGTGTCCCATTTATTGGAATCCCCATGTGCTACTTATTTACCCATGATCGTCAACACCTATTTTTAATTCGATTATTTCGTAGTATCTAGTTTTGACCCAATCTGGCTCTACCATGTCCAGCCAGCTTCGTGTTACTTGTAGAAGCATGGAAAATAATAAAGAAAGATCCATGCGGCCAGGAAATCCCATGCGGCTCAGAAAGCCCATGCGGCTTAGAGATTCATGCGGCATAAGGGACTATGCGGCTCGAGACGTTCCATACGGCTCAGAAGAGAAGACACGTGGCTTGCAAACAGTTCTTCCTCCTGCCCCACACTGCATTAATTACTTTGGCGGATGACAGCTCTGACAAAGTGACAGCCCTGACACAAAGAGGTAATGATGACTCTGTCATAGTGACAGACCCCTAGGGAAACGAAGGAAATCTCTGACACAATCCCCCGAGATCCAGAAAATGCAACGTAGCCTTGACACGTGGACATTCGTATGCGGCTCGAGCGAAGACTCCCCATGCAGTTCAGGCCAAAGCTGCCCTATACGGCTCAGGCCGAAACAGTCTTATGCGGCCCAAGCGGAGGCTCCCTCTATGCGGCTCAAGTAGACGCTTCTCCATGCGGCTCAAGAGGATCATCTCCATGCGGCTCAAGCAGAGGCCTCCCCAAGCGGCTCGCAAGGATCATCTCCATGCGGTTCACTACCCATTATGTGGCCCAGATTATCATGTGGTTCGAAGGTTCGGGGCCACTCCCCAAGCAGCCCTGATACGTGGCCAGTCTTATGCGGCTCAAACCTTATGCGGCTCAATCCTCATGCGGCTCAGATCCCCTCAGTGACTCCCAGGATACGTGTCATAAAGCCAATCAATTTTCCTGATTTATTGCAATCAAAGATTGGGTCAAATCCCAATAATCTGGGACACATGGAAGGAGAATGAATTAAACTTATTCATTCAGATTCGCAGACATCAGCAAATCATCATCACGGAGATTTATTCCAATCAGCATTAATTACTGATAGGATTTGGTACAATCTACATTAAATGGCCCAGATTCATCACACTCAAGATTAATGGCCCAGATTGATTAATCAACAGGCCGCCGCCACTCTAAGGGGCAATCATTGCAAACCCTAATGATTGTATTCCCCTTCTTATAAATAGCAAGGTGTCATTCCCTTGCAAAAAGACCCTCTTTTTCGAGATCAGAGAGCACCAGAATACTTGGAGAGAAAGCAGAGAAAGAGTGCAAGGAGAGCATTTCTTCAGCGCCAAGCAATCTTCTAGAGCCAAGGCTGCATACCGATCGTCCAAGGAGTAAGGCAGAGCTGCCATCGCTTTCCCGAGCCTCTATCGTCACCCTCCATAATCTAAAATAAACAATTGTACTTAGATTGCTGTACCTAGGCTTTCGTCCCTAGGCTTTCTTTGTACAAGCGAGTTTGTAACGTGAAGTAAAAGTCCAGTCCTCCGATAATTGTTCTGCGCTTTTATATTTCATGGTAAACACGATGGCGACTCTACTGGGGACAAACTTCTCCATGGCTGAGGAGTTGGTGACACAATCGGATGCAGCCAAACTTGGCTCCACACAACAGAAGATGGTCATCCGCTTCGACCAGCAGGCGTTCGAAGCAATGCTCTCCGAAGGAAGCGCTGGCCCGGTCCAGAAGCGCACCCGCACAACGAAGGCTCGCAAAGAGTGGAGGCCAAAATCATTTGCTTCTCTCCAGGCCCTCTATGGAGTACTCTCTGCTTCCCAAGACGGCAAAGACGACTCTCGCACGGCCCCACTTCAAGCCATAGAAGACTCTGCATAAAATGAAAACAGTCAGAAGTGTTCATGCGGCTCGTTTAAGACAACTCTCATGCTGCTCGGACATGGGGTATACCCCCATGCGGCTCAGTCATGGGACGTGTATGAGGACCATGTAGTTCACGTCAAAGGCTTGTGCACGAAGCATGTAGCAGAGCAGGCTCTGTTAGGGTTTCAATGTAGTCAATCGTTTACATAATCCTTACCTTCGATGGCAACGTGAACGTCAAGAAGAAAGGGGGGCACGACAGTCGAAGACGAAGCCGATTTCTTACTCTTCGCCACAGCCTTCTTCATAGCCTTGGAAGCCCTGGGTGCCATTGTTATCTGACGATCAGAGAAAGAAAACAAGACAGGAATCTGAGTCAAGAAGAGTCTAAGAGAGAAGTCCGTCCAAATACCCTTCTATTTATATACAGAAAAAGGAGGACCACGGACCGACGCCTCGTACAACGTGATCGACTCTTCGGCTATCGAGATAAACTAGCCAATTAAAGACTAAACTCTTGGAATCCTGCCCAAAAAAAAGATTTGTACGCATGGCAAAATGACGTGGCAAAGAGCCTATGTGGTTCAGATGGCCATGCGGCTGAAACAACTATGCGACTCAGATGGTCATGCGGCCGAAAATTCCATGCGGTCAAGACATGGCATGCGGCCAGAACCCCTTATGCGGCTAGAGAGAGCTTGCACACAGCCATGCTTCTTATTCAAAGTATTTCAATTTTACAAATTGAAAACTTTGAAGGGGGTCTTGTAGAAGCTTGGAAAATAATAAAGAAAGATCCATGCGGCCAGGAAATCCCATGCGGCTCAGAAAGCCCATGCGGCTCAGAGATTCATGCGGCACAAGGGACTATGCGCCTCGAGATGTTCCATACGGCTCAGAAGAGAAGACACGTGGCTTTCAAATAGTTCTTCCTCTCGCCCTACACTGCATTAATTACTTTGACGGATGACAGCTCTGACAAAGTGACAGCCTTGACACAAAGAGGTAATGATGACTCTGTCATAATGATAGACCCCTAGGGAAACGAAGGAGATCTCTGACACAATCTCTCGAGATCCAGAAAATGCCACGTAGCCTTGACACGTGGACATTCGTATACGGCTCGAGCGAAGACTCCCCATGCGGTTCAGGCCGAAGCTGCCCTATACGGCTCAGGCCGAAACAGTCTTATGCGGCCCAAGCGGAGGCTCCCTCTATGCGGCTCAAGTAGACGCTTCCCCATGCGGCTCAAGAGGATCATCTCCATGCGGCTCAAGCAGAGGCCTCTCCATGCGGCTCGCAAGGATCATCTCTATGCGGTTCACTACCCTTTATGTGGCCCAGATTATCATGTGGTTAGAAGGTTCGGGGGCCACTCGCCAAGCAACCCTGATACGTGGCCAGTCTTATGCAGCTCAAACCTTATGCGGCTCAATCCTCATGCGGCTCAGATCCCCTCAGTGACTCCCATGATACATGTCATAAAGCCAATCAATTTTCCAGATTTACTGCAATCAAAGATTGGGTCAAATCCCAATAATCTGGGACACATGGCAGGAGAATGAATTAAACTTATTCATTCAGATTCGCAGACATCAGCAAATCATCATCACGGAGATTTATTCAAATCAGCATTAATTACTGATAGGATTTGGTGCAATATACATTAAATGGCCCAGATTCATCACACTCAAGATTAATGGCCCAAATTGATCAATCAACTGGCCGCCGCCACTCTAAGGGGCAATCATTGCAAACCCTAATGAATTCATTCTCCTTTTTATAAATAGCGAGGTGCCATTCCCTTGCAAACGGACCCTCTTTTCGAGATCAGAGAGCACCAGAATACTTTGAGAGAAAAGCAGAGAGAGAGCAAGGAGAGCATTTCTTCAACGCCAAGCAATCTTCTGGAGCCAAGGCAGCATACCGATCGTCCAAGGAGTAAGGCAGAGCGGCCATCGCTTTCCTGAGCCTCTATCGTCACCCCCTAGAATCTAAAATAAACAATTGTACTTAGATTACTATACTTAGGCTTTCGTCCCTAGGCTTTCTTTGTACAAGCGAGTTTGTAACCTGAAGTAAAAGTCCAGTCCTCCGATAATTGTTCTGCTCTTTTATATTTCATGGCAAACACGATGGCGACTCTGATGGGGACAAACTTCTCCACGGCTGAGGAGTTGGTGATGCAATCGGAAGCAGCCAAACTTCGCTCCACACAACAGAAGATGGTCGTCTGCTTCGACCAACAGGCGTTCGAAGAAATGCTCTCCAAAGGAAGCGCTGGCCCGGTCCAGAAGCGCACCCACACAACGAAGGCTCGCAAAGAGTGGAGGCCAAAATCATTTGCTCCTCCCCAGGCCCTCGATGGAGTACTCTCTGCTACCCAAGACGGCAAAGACAACTCTCGCACGGCCCCACTTCAAGGCATAGAAGACTCTGCTCTCCCCAAGTCCGGCAGCGGAAAGCACTACGATGCTGGACTTGCAGGGGCAAAGAGCGATTCTATGGGCTCCAGAAAGAAACCTAACATGGGCATTAGCCGCAAGGCGAAGACTCATACGACCAAGATTGCCAGCCGCATGAATGATGACCATGCGACTGAAACTGCTAGTCAAACGCATAGTACTCATGCGGCCAGGATTTCCAGCCGCATGGAGAACACTCATGCGGCAAGGGGTTCCAACCGCATGGATAAGACCCATGAGGCTACGACTGCCAGCCGCATGAAGATTGTTGATTCCAGCCGCATGACGCCTACTCCACGTGGCTCTGTCTTCGACCGCCTCTCCTATTGTCCTGATCTCCTGTGCTCCCAAGAAGACATGTCTGGTTCTCTCCTGTACCACTTAGACTCTTCCTACTATGTGCCCTTACGCACTAGAGTGAAGAAGTCAAAGACAGCACGAGCTTGGCAAGCTCGGTCCGTTGATCCGACCTCTGACCATCCGAACGTCCCGTGTACTGTTATGCGGGCCTCTGCTGGGAAGTTGTACAGAGCCACTCGAGTCCAACCCCCGGCGGCAAATAGACAGAGAGGTTTCCAAAAGTCTCCCAAAATCCAGGGAGCAAACATGGTCGATCCGGACCCATCTGACTTGTGTAAGGCCATCCTCCACAAACGCAAGGAAAGAGAAGGTGCCCCAGGGTGCCAAGAGTCCTCTCGTGAACGTCACTGCACCCAAATCATTATCAACTGCTGTTGCAACAACGCAACAGTACAAAAAGACCGGCGGTCCATCTTCCAAAGACTACAACAACCAAGCTCAGAGGACGAGGCACCCCTTGTTGTCTTCTGCAACTCTACTCAGAAAATCCTCGCCGATGGAAAAGGAAAGAAAATGAACATTTCTAGCCCGAAGATTTCAACCACCGTAACAAAAAAGCTGGCATCTAAACGGTTGTACTCCACCAGAGTTTTCCAAGGAACCCGTTCGAAAATGAAATCTGCCACAGCGGGCGATTCATCATCCACACCACTAGGGATCGCTGGAACCGGGGGTAGCACTCCTCCGAACATCCACGGTAATCCGATGTTCCAAGGAGACGAGCCCGGGGAAACAACTTTCCCATCAGATACAACAGGTGCTGACGTCCCCGAGGACGTCCAAGATGAAGCAAGCTCTGAAGCCGGGGGTACTATTCCTTCTGAGTCCGAACCAGAGAAGAATATTCCTACATATTCTGATGACTTCTCGGTATGACTCGGAGGATACGTCCTCCACCGTCCCTTTCGTTTCTCCTCATGTAAGGACGGTGTTCATGACGGATAGCAATCAAAGTGGTTCCAGTGATCGCCAACGCATCGACACTCTGGAGGCCATACTACAGGCCTTGGTCAAGTCTGTAGATGAAATTAAAGCGGCTCTTCCAACTCTGCAAGGAGGGACACTTGGCCAAACAAGCGCGGGTCCCGCGGTCAATGCAGACTCGAATTCAGCGGCACCGAACCCCGGTAATAATCCTCCTGAAATAACAGCCCCCACCGCTGCAGATGATGCCAGGTAAGCAAGAAGAGAGGTCCAGGAGCTCCGAGCCATGTTTTACGCCCGTGAAAACTCTTAAGACCTCAGAATACGGCAACCATACCCTGGTGCATGGAGGGATGTCCCATTCCCACCAAGATATAAGCCATTCAACATCGATCCCTATGATGGCAAGACCTCAGCAAGTTGGTACATCACTTACTTTGAGGTCACCACCGATCATCTGCCCCACGACGATGCCATCCTCACACGATTATTCATTAGGGCATTGGAAGGGGTCGCCTTCGACTGGTACAGCAACTTGCCAGACAACTGCATCCACTCATTCGCCAGTTTCAAGCGCATGTTCTTGGAGAGGTTCTACGAAGTAGGATAGGACGTCACAATGTCCACTCTCATGGACGTCGTCCAAGGAGAGAAGGAGCTGACAAGGAACTATATTGAGCATTTTCGCCAAACCGTAATGAAGTTGCCGTCTGGTAATCCAGATTCCTTCTTGATTGAAATTTGCAAAAAGAGACTGCTCCCAACAATCAGTCTCTGGATGGGCGAAAGTCAATTTAAGGATTGGAAGACGTTTATCATCAGTGCCACTAGCGCCGAAGAACGACTGAAGAAGGCTCGCCAACTGGGATTGCATATATCGGAGGGAGAGAACAAGGGAAAGTGTCCCAATACCAACAACGACAATAGGGGTAGCCCCTCCAACAATCGGGACAACAGGGGTAAGCAGGCTATGGTGGCCGATACAGCCCAGAAACCTGAGTCAAGACCGGCAGACAAACAATGGCCGCAAATGACCTACTCCTTCGAAGACAGCCACGTCAAGCCTATCTTGGACATGCTTATACAAGGAGACATAATTCAGCTCCCTCCACCAAGACGGGAACCTCGGCCAACAGAAATGGGGAGCCCAAAGTACTGCTATTTCTACGGTTACGTCCACCATGCTACACACGACTGCTACCAACTGAAACGATACATCCAAAACCTTATCGATTCGAACGCTCTGGCCATCGATTTCTAAGAGGTGACCGTGGCAGCCAACATGGTGTCCGTACAGTTCGGCAGCTTCCCTCCAACGAAGACTCAAGATGGCGTAGTACCCGTCCCTCTGGCGATAATAGAAATTGCTAATCTTTCGCCTCCTCGGGATCAAGCTGTTGGTCTAGTGCCCCTCACCACATCACGGGGGAAGATCATGTAGGTCCATCCGGACCTTGTACCTGAAGTGACTCAGTCCATACCACCTTCCATTCGCAAGAAGAAGAGTGGAAAAGTCAAATCCTGCCGTACAACCTCGGCAGATATCGAGGAAGTCACAGCTGTCGTTACCCGATCTGGGGCACAATCCCAACCTGTGGCTGATAACTCAACTGAAGATCCTCAGCCAGTTACTGCTGACATTTCGGGACCATCTCAGCCTCCGACAACTGACAAGCCTAGGCCGAAGGAGACTCGCTTTGACAAATCTCTCCAAAAAGATGTACCTCAGGGGCTGGAGAGGCCCTACAACTTCGATATCTTGGCACAATTGGCCAATACACCAGCCAAATTATTATTATACGAGCTCCTGAGACTTTCAAAGGATGTTCGAACGGCTTTGAGCAATGCACTCCAAAATGCTGACGCCTATCTAGCTCAGGTCAACCTCACAGGAGAGAGCGCGCCTGCAGATCTCCAAGATAGTGCTTATACAGAGGCAATGCGCATCATCGTCTTCACTCCACAGGACATGCTCATCAAAACAAATCTGCATGATCGTCCGTTATACTACACCGGATACATCGGGGACGTGAAGGTGGACGGGATGCACATTGATCCGAGCTCTTCCATAAGCATCATTCCGAAGGGTCTGCTACATCATCTCCATATTCCTATGCATCGCCTGACCCCAACAAGCACCGCCATCAGCGGTTTCAATTTGGACAGGAGCTACCCAATTGGAAAGATTCGCTTGAAGTGCCAGATTGGTGATCTCCAGTCGGAAGTGACCTGTTATGTCATAGACGTGGACACTTCTTACAACATCCTCTTGGGGCGCCCTTGGATACATGATTATATGATCGTGCCTTCCACGTTGCACCAGTGCTTCAAATATGTCGACAAATACGGCTTCGTAAGGACGGAATTTGCTGACATCGACCCCTTCAAAGGAGTCGAATCCTGCTACTCGGACTCCTGCTTATACGAGAAGTCGAAGAGGCACCTAGATGAAGTTGTATAGGCTCGAACTGAGACGGCCAGGATCAGAAGAACCCCCGACGATCCACCTTCAAGCTCACAAACCTGGCAAATTCGCACCCCTTACGGTCGCTCTGCGTAAGGATGCAATCGGCCTTGCGGCACAAGAGCGGCAAATGGTAGTCTGGCTACCAAGGTTCGGCCAAGCACCGAGACCCACAACAAAACCACTGACAATCAGGCTACCGAGAGTCAGCCAACCACAAGCAGGGAAGCTCAACTCCTCTGACAGGCCAATGACGATACGTCTTCCAAAGAATAATCGTCACCCCGATACAAAGTCTGGGGCTTCTAGCGAACCAACTACTCCCTGCCCGGCATCGAGCACCAAACTGGGGGTTACTAGTTTACCAACAACCCCACGTTCGGCTCCACTGACAGAACCTTTGATGATCAAGCTGCCCAGGTCATCCTCCCAGTCTTCATTTATACAGGGGTGACCGAAGAAGAACCGAAGCTGGCCAAGTATGTGGCTGCCCACACTGATGTTCCTTCCGCGGATGATGTAATCCCGCTAAAAAAGATACCTTACTTCATCAATAAAGGGCTATCTTTGAACTACCTCGAGCTTAATAAGCTTTGTACAATGTATGCTATGGAACACGGTATAGGCACTCACCTACACACACAGGTGACAAATGTTTACACCGCAAACCAGCTTACTCCAGTGGAAGACGCTTACCGCATAGTCGAAGGAGGGGACCATCCAATCATCTTCGGCCGGAAGGATGATCCACAGCCCTTCACCATAGAGAAAGTCGATCTTGAATCAGATGCCGGGAGATTGTCTCTGTATCTTTATAGTCCCCAATCCAAATACCTTATGCAAAAATAGGGATATGATATGGAGACTACGCCAGGCTTAAATTACGGCACCGGTCGACGATTACCTTTCAAGCCACCAGTCCCAGCTGGCAAACCATGGGACTACTACAACAAGACCCGATGTGGATTAGGGTATGTTACGCCCGCAACGACCCCCGAAAGTTCAGATGAGGAATGCGACTGGCATTCACATTCAACCGGGTCACCAACTTCTAATTCAGATACCAGCATCGGAGACATATTCAGACAAGTCCTGTCAGTCAATATGGCATTCGCCGACGCTTTTGAAGAAGATGAGGACATACCTGAAATCCTCGAGTTAGAGCCGTGGGCCCAACAGCTAGATGCACTATAGGAAAAACGGTTCGAACAGAGGGAACCTCCTACTGAAGACGTGGTTTTACAGGTCGACCACGGCTACGAATCTTCTCCAAAACCAATCTTCGTCAGTAAAAGCCTAACAGACGAAGAACGAGAATCACTATTGGAACTTGTCAAAGAATATATTGATGTATTCGCAAGAAGCTATGAAGACATGCCATGACTAAACCCCGAGGTCACCCTTCACAAGCTCAACATTCGGCCAGATGCAAAGCCGGTCAAACAGCAACAGCGATGCATTCGCCCGGGCATCATAGATGCGATTGAAGCCAAAGTCAACAAACTGATAGCCAGCGGCTTTATTCGCGAAAAACAACATCCTGACTGGGATGCCAACATAGTACCGGTCCTCAAAAAGAACGGGAAGATTCGAATCTGCATCGACTTCCACAATCTGAATGAGGCATGTCCCAAAGATAAGTTTCCCTCCCTATTACAGATATCATGATTGGTAATACATGTGGCATCGAACGTATGTCATTCATGGATGGTTTTTCGGGGTACAATCAAATCAAGATGTCTCCCGACAACGAAAAACACACATCATTCCGAACACCGATTGGCACGTACGGTTACACAGTCATGCCTTTTGGTTTAAAGAATGCTGGTGCCACATATCAAAGAGCCATGAGCATAATCTTCAGAGATCACTTACGCAAGACTGTGGAGTGCTATGTTGATGACATCGCCGTCAAGAGTCGCTATAAGGAAGACCATCTGCAGGATCTGAGGACGGTATTTGACCTGATGTGAACACACAACCTGAAGATGAATCCTACAAAATCCTTCTTAGGCGTATCCAGCAGAAAATTCCTGGGTTTTATTATTACACCTCAGGGAATTCATGTTGATCCAGAGAAGACGAAGGCAATTATGGAGATGGGTCCCCCGAGAAATCTCTACGAACTCAGAGGCCTTCAAGAGAGGCTAGCTTACATCTGGAGGTTCATCTCTAACCTCTCCGGGCGGTGTCGGCCATTCACCCACCTCATGAAGAAAGGCGTTTCATTCGTATGGGATGAAGAATGCCAACGTGCCTTCAACAATCCTCAAAGAATATTTATCGAGCCCTCGAGTCCTGGTGGCCCGGGTTGCTGGAAAACTATTCTTGCTATATGTGCGAGCAATAGAGCATTCCCTCGGCGCCCTGCTGGCACAAAACAATGATACAGGCCATGAACAAGCTATATACTACCTCAGCCGAATGATTATTGGGCCAGAGCACCGATACACTGCTGTGGAGAAAGAATGCCTCGCCCTGGTGTTCGCCATTCAAAAGATGCGATACTATATCACTAGACAAACCATACATGTGATCTCACGAGTCAACCCTCTCAGGGTCCTCATGAATAAACCAGGGGAACTCAGCTCTCGCCTCGCCACATGGGCAATATTGTTGTCTCCTTATCATATGATCTTCATCCCGCAAAAGGCTGTTAAAGGTCAGGCTCTGGCGGACTTTTTAGCAGCCCACCCTGGCTCGGAGTCATCCAGAATATATGAAGAAATCCCAGACGAGGTTGTCGACTCTCATACAACCTCTTACGATGATATATGGCAAATATTCTTCGACGGTGCTTCAAGAACTGGACCCAAGGGCAACAACGTCGTTGGAGTCGGGGTGGTGTTAATTTCTCCTTCCGGGTTGGTGATCAATCGCGCTTACTCTCTCACGAAACCCTGCTCCAACAATGTGGCCGAGTACAACGCTTTGGTTATCGGCCTCCAACTTGCAAGAGAGCTGGGGTTAGAATATCTTGAAGCATACGACGATTCGCAGTTAATCGTCAACCAGATCTGGGGCTCGTACAAAGTCCGCCATGAAGACATGATCCCCTATCACCAAATAGAGATCAGCATTATTTCGATATTTGAGGGATTCTTCATTGAGTACATTCCCAGACTCCAGAACATCGAAGCCGATGCCCTAGCAGGTCTTGCAGCTTCCCTAGCAGTACCGAACCATACTCATCATTCGGTTGACATGATAGGCCACGAACTGGTCTGTCCCAAGAACAACGTTCAAGTCGTAGCGAGTTATTCCGCTCAGACGATCGACGAAGCACCAGACTGGAGACAATCATTTATAGACTTCGTAGTCTACGATATCCTGCCCAAGAACCCGATGGAGGCTACTTCCATCAGAAGGCGTTATCTCAGATTCTTCTATGATACAGAGACGAAAATGCCGTATCGGCGATCCTACGACGGGTTATTGCTTCGATGTCTGTCAAACGCAGAAGGCAAAGAAGCCGTGCACGAAGCTCACAATGGTGTCTACGGGGCCCATCAGTTTGGCCCCAAATTACAAGACCGTCTTCGCCGAATGGGCTACTACTAGCCAACGATGGTAGCAGATACGGTAGACTATACAAGAAAATGCAAAGCCTGCCAAGTCCACGCAGACTTCATCTACCAGCCATCCGAGTTTCTACATCCGACGATAGCATCCTGGCCATTTGAAGTATGGGGAATGGATATCATCGGTCCAATCGCTCCACCTTCTTCCTGTGGACATCGTTTCATACTCGCTATTACAGATTATTTCTCCAAATGGGCGAAAGCTGTCCCACTTACAGAAGTAAAGACATCAAACGTGACCAGCTTTCTCAAGCATCACGTCATCTATCGCTTTGGACTGCCCCGAAGGATCATCCACGATAATGGTCCACAGTTTGCAAGCCATGCCATCTATCGGTTCTGCGACAAGCATCGCATCCAGAATATTGCTTCGACACCATACAATCCGACAGCAAACGGGTTGCCAGAGGCATTCAACAAAACAATCATCAAATTACTCAAGAAGTTTGTCTCTTCCAACAAATGCGACTGGAACGAGAAGCTTGGCGAATGCTTATGGGCGTACCGTAGCACAGTCCGAACAGCCACTGGGAACACGTAATTTTTCTTAGTATACGGGAGTGAAGCAGTCCTCCCATTGGAGACTCAAATACCCTCACTCCGCGTTGCCCTTACTTACCAATTGACGACGGATGATAACTACCGTCGCCGACTGCAAGAGTTGGAGGCCTTAGATGAAAAGCGCCTCTTAGATCAGCAATGAATCGAGCTATACCAAGCACGCATCTCTGGAGCCTTCACCAAGAAGGTTAAAATCAGAACATTCCAAGTGGGCGATCTCGTCCTGGCAGTCCGGAGGCCGATGGTTATGACTCACAAGACCGCCGACAAGTTCCAACCGTAGTGGGAAGGCCCATTCATCATTGAGGCTGTATTCTCCAATGGAGCCTACCGCCTCGCAAAACAAAACGGAGACTTGCCTACCGCCTCGTAAAACAAAACGGAGACTTGCTCATGTTTCCCGTCAACGATAAGTTCCTGAAGAAATATTACGTCTAAACGACATTCTCCGGATCATTGAGTCATGTACCCGCTGGTACTGTTGAACTGACTTTCACAATAGTCCAGATTCATCGAGTCATGTACCCGCTGGTACCGCTGAACTCATGTTCACCATTTCTCCAGATCATCGAGTCATGTACCCGCTAGTACCGCTGAACTTATATTCACCATTTCTCCAGATCATCGAGTCATGTACCCGCTGGTACCGCTGAACTCATGTTCACCATTTTTTTAGATTCATCGAGTCATGTACCCGCTAGTACCGATGAACTCACACTCTCCATTTTCCAGATTTTCGAGTCATGTACCCGCTGGTAGCTGAACTCACTTTCACATCAAGTCATGTACCCGCTGGTATCGCTGAACTCACTTTCACATCAAGTTATGTACCCTTTTGTACCGCTGAACTCACATTGTCTATTTTTCCAAATTTTCGAGTCATTTACCCGCTGGTACCGCTGAACTCATATTCTCCATATTTCAGATTTTCAAGTCATGTGCCCGCTGGAACCTCTGAACTTACATTCCAGTCACTCTTTTGGAGGAAAGTTATGTATGACCATACCTCTAAACTTTCTTCCTGAAAGAGCTCCTTCCTCTTGATCCACTACCCGCACTCCTAGTGCACAAAAAGGGTAATAGATCCACAAAATTCCAAAACGACCATGTCGATGTTACCTCTGAGTCGTCTCAATTTTGCCAAAAATAAATCACCCCTCTACATAGAACTTCTATGTCCTTATTACCTCTGAGTTGTTCTATGTACCCCTCTTCCTTGAGCCCACTCCTTCCATGTCCTCATTACCTCTGAGTAGGAAGGCTCCGTTAAAGAAACCCTCATGCTGAGTAAGTATGTTGGTCTCTTTTAAACTTGTTGTCCGTATCCAAAACCAGGGTACGTTAGAGGCAATGGGTCCACGCAAAATGTCCCAATAAGATGACTATTACAAAGTAAAAGTGTGAAGCAAATATATTCCATTCATTCAGAAATCGGTTACATCCACACGACTACAAGCAAGTCAAAGAAGTTCTTCATGCAGACAAGAAGAAAAGTAAAACAAAACAAAAACTACAGACAAAAGATAGACTTCTACGAGAAACCCCTAAATCCTAGTTACAGAAGCGCGTATACCATTCCCTCAACCATCTCACATATGAAGGATGCAATTGAGAAAGATCCTCGTCCAGAATAGGAGAATCAGAATTCCCAGCGCTATCACCCTCAGCAGTTTCGATATTTGGAAGGCTGCCATCCCTCTCAGGCTCCGGTTCTTCCTTCGTCGCCTCCTCCTTAACAGAGAAAGACCCCCGGTTAATGACAGGAGGTGGCGGCTCCTCTGTCACTACAATCTCAGCATTCCGTGGAGATATTGCAAGAACCAAAGATGAAGAAAATAAAAACAGTCAGAAGTGTTCATGCGGCTCGTTTAAGACAACTCTCATGCGGCTCGGACATGGGGTATACCCCCATGCGGCTCAGTCATGGGACATGTATGAGGACCATGTAGTTCACGTCAAAGGCTTGTGCACGAAGCATGTAGCAGAGCAGGCTTTGTTAGGATTTCAAAGTACTCAATCGTCTATATAATCCTTACCTTCGATGGCAACGTGAACTTCAAGACGAAAGGGGGGCGCGACAGTCGAAGACGAAGCCGATTTCTTACTCTTTGCCACAGCCTTCTTCACAGCCTTGGAAGCCCTGGGTGCCATTGTTGTCTGACGATCAGAGGAAGAAAACAAGATAGGAATCTGACTCAAGAAGAGTCTAAGAGAGAAATCCGTCCAAATACCCTTCTATTTATAGACAGACAAAGGAGGACTACGGACCGACACCTCATACAACGTGATCGACTCTTCGACTTTCGAGACAAACTAGCCAATTAAAGACTAAACTCTTGGAATCCTGCCCTAAAAAAGATTTGTACGCATGGCACAATGACGTGGCAAAGAGACTATGCGGTTCAGATAGCCATGCAGCTGAAACAACTATGTAGCTCGAAAGTCCCTACGGCTGAAACATCCATGCGGCTGAACCATCTATGCGGCTAAGCCATCCATGCGGCTGAAACATCCATGCGGCTGAAACATCCATGCGGCCAGGACTTCATAATGCGGCCAGAAGAATTTATATACAGCCATGCTTCTTATTCACAGTATTTCAATTTTTCAAATTGAAAACTTTGAAGGGGGTCTTGTAGAAGCATGGAAAATAATAAAGAAAGATCCATGCAGCCAAGAAATCCCATGCGGCTCAGAGATTCAAGCGGCACAAGGGACTATGCGGCTCGAGATGTTCTATGTGGCTCAGAAGAGAAGACACATGGCTTGCAAATAGTTCTTCCTCCCGCCCTACACTGCATTAATTACTTTGACGGATGACAGCTCTGACAAAGTGACAGCCCTGACACAAAGAGGTAATGATGACTCTGTCATAATGACAGACCCCTAGGGAAACGAAGGAGATCTCTGACACAATCCCCCGAGATCCAGAAAATGCCACGTAGCTTTGACACGTGCACATTCATATGCAGCTCGAGCGAAGACTCCCCATACGGTTCAGGCCGAAGCTGCCCTATACGGCTCAGGCCGAAACAGTCTTATGCGGCCCAAGCGGAGTCTCCCTCTATGCGGCTCAAGTAGATGCTTCCCCATGCAGCTCAAGAGGATCATCTCCATACGGCTCAAGCAGAGGCCTCCCCATGCGGCTCGCAAGGATCATCTCCATACGGTTCACTACCCATTATGTGGCCCAGATTATCATGTGGTTCAAAGGTTCGGGGGCCACTCCCCAAGCAGCCCTGATACGTAGCCAGTCTTATGCGGCTCAAACCTTATGCGGCTCAATCCTCATTCGGCTCAGATCCCCTTAGTGACTCCCAGGACACGTGTCATAAAGCCAATCAATTTTCCAGATTTATTACAATCAAAGATTGGGTCAAATCCCAATAATCTGGGATACGTGGCAGGAGAATAAATTAAACTTATTCATTCAAATTTGCAGACATCAGCAAATCATCATCACGGAGATTTATTTCAATCAGCATTAATTACTGATAGGATTTGGTGCAATCTACATTAAATGGCCCAGATTTATCACACTCAAGATTAATGGCCCAGATTGATCAATCAACAGGCCGCCGCCACTCTAAGGGGCAATCATTGTAAACCCTAATGATTGCATTCCCCTTCTTATAAATAGCGAGGTGCCATTTCCTTGTAAAAAGACCCTCTTTTTCGAGATCAGAGAGCACCAGAATACTTGGAGAGAAAAGCAGAGAGAGAGCAAGGAGAGCATTTCTTTAACGCCAAGTAATCTTCTGGAGCCAAGGCTGCATACCGATCGTCCAAGGAGTAAGGCAGAGCTGCCGTCGCTTTTCTGAGCCTCTATCATCACCCCCAGAATCTAAAATAAACAATTGTACTTAGATTGCTGTACCTTGGCTTTCGTCCGTAGGCTTTCTTTGTACAAGCGAGTTTGTAACATGAAGTAAAAGTCCAGTCCTCCGATAATTGTTCTGCTCTTTTATATTTCATGGCAAACATTACTCTCCATCACCATCCCCCTCAGCCTTATTACCCTTGAAAAATATCAAGTACTCTTCTACCTATTTTTATATTTAATAAAAATTTCTATTGATATTAAATCCATTGGAATGACCCAATTTTAGCTAATTAAATCCTAGCCATAGGATCCTCCCATTCAATCCTCTCCATTAATTCTCCCAAACACCCTAATTTTTCTATCCTCTAGCATTGGCCGGCCCTAAGTTTCATGAAGAGAATCTCTTTCTCTTTCTACATTATTCCCTCATTAGTTTTTCCCCTTACAATCATTCTTTCTCTCTCTCTTTCTCCCTAATTTTTTCCAACAACAACTTCTCCACAGCAGCACACACACCCCGACCACCCTCACCTGGCCGAGCTTGGCTTCGGCCATCACCTGGCCATCGACCACACTACCAACTCCTCCACAGCGACCTTTCCTCCTTCTCCTTCTTCACTATCATCACCACCATCATATCATCAAAATTGCCGCCACCACCTTCATACCGGCCGACCACCACCAGCGTCGCCGTCGTGCCCCACGCGCGTCATCGTGCCTTAGCAGGTCGCACAGCCCCCATCGTCGTCGGCCAGGGCGTGCGCCGTCGTACGCGCTGAACAGTAGCACAACGGCAGCAGCACGGTGCCAGGCCGCGCGCGCGTTGGCCGTGCTGGCCGCCGCCGTCGGCCGCCGTAGCCCTGACGACCCCCCCATGGGTGCGCCCCACTCCGACGAACGGTCCCCTGGCGGCCACCGTCCTCCGGGACGCACCGTCGAGGCGATTCGTGCGTTTCGCACGAAGTTCCGTCGTGACGCACGCGGGATCGATCCAGATTTTACGTTCCGTCGCAGCGACTTCGTGCACATTTTTCTGGGAATCCGACCGTTGGATCGACAATTTCTTCACTCCGTCACAATCTCGGTATATCCACCTTCACTAATATCAATTTTCGTCCGTTGATTTTATTGTTTGATGCCTCAAAACCGGCCACAAAGTTGACCATTTAAATTGTATTAATTTTGGACAGTTTCGCGGGGCCAACATCACCAGCTTGTAACTCCTCCACCGCAGCTCCTATTGGCGTGCTACCAGTTCCTGTGCGAAGCTGGTATAACCCTCTTACTACCCCTCCAGTTTCGTTTCATTGTGAGCTTGTTTGATTGGTTGAATTCGACGCCAAAGTTGGCCGTCCAAATTCGTAATTTCCAAATTGTAAAATTCTATTTTTGAACACGGGACTCCAGATTTCATTTCTGACACCACCATTAGACTCGTGGCATCGTTCTGGCATGTTTTCATATAAAATTTGTTAGATTTGGAGAACGTGGGCCCTGACATATTTTTCGGTACAAAGTAGGTCCCACATTCTGGGTCAACGGAACTTTTTGACGCCAGCTCATCGGAATCTAATTACGGATATACCGTTGAGTTCATTTCGTCATTCTGGACTCGTTGACATATAATTTGCTAATTTTTGGTGGACATTAGATCCAGCACGTATTTCGGTGCAAGTCGGATACCAATATCCGGGTCAATAGGTCATTTTGAGATCGGCTCATCGAAATCCAATTCTGGATATATCGTTGAGTTCGTATCGTCATTCTGGACTTGTTGACATGTAGTTTGCTGATTTTTGAGAACATTGGCTCCGGCACATATTTCCGTGCAAATCGGAATTCCAAGTTCTGGTCAACGGACCAAATTGAGATCGGGTCAACGGAATCCAATTCTGGAGATACCGTTGGGTTCGTATTGTCATTCTAGTTTTGTGAACATATAATTTGTTATATTTTATAGACTTGTTTTCTTGCACATTTTTCGGTACAAAACGGCTCCGATACGGACACCGTTTTGACCCAAAATTATCTTTTTGCCTTTGTGTCCAAATTGGACCGATGGGTAGGCTATTCTAGGTGATTTGACCATTCTGGACACGTTGGCAATGGTTATTTCATTATCCGACAATGTTTGTTGATAATTTCTCTGAGTTTAACCTTTTTATAATTTATTAATAATTAATTCTTATAATGTTCGTATTTCGGGATTAGTACAACGAAACTGAGATCAGTCAATTCCAGTGATCTCACATCGCTGAAATTGACAAGATGAACACGTGGATCACTATAATAAGATTATCAACCTTACCATTGATCTTCTTATCTCGATTTACGTGTCGTAAGTTTCGACGTACGAATAACGAAGTATACTTTATAACTTTAATAATTAGACTAGAATTGACCATGTTTGACCAGTTGACCCAAAGTCAACTGTAAGTCAACACTTAACCTAGTTTGACTAGATTATTGACCGGAGTTGACCTAGAATTGTTTTGACTTAGAAGAACCTAGAATAATATAGATTGCTTGTAGAGTTTCATTTATTACAACTTGAACACCTTGTAACCTGTGTTGCTTTAAATAGGACTCTGTGGCTTAAGTTGGACCCCCTATACCTATCAGCTATTCAGGTTATCAGGCGAGTACATTCTCTGATCATTTCATATCATGTTTAGGATTATATTTCCTGCTTTAGATTATCATACTTGATGCTGACACGTTGGTAACACGGATTAGTACTATATGGATCCATTCATGAGATGTTATCCCTCTCGGGAGCATCAGATACATTTGTCCGGTGTGTTTCACTAACATCACGTATCTTATGCTTCTATTATCATGAATCTTCGAGAATCAGCTAGTGAATCATGTACTCACAGGATCACCGAGCCTTCACGAATCAATTCATGAATCACCCTATACGGGTAGTAGTTTAGTCACGAATCTTAACGTAACTTGACTGGATCCTTTGAAGAACAGTTTGGCAACTCTAGAGGGGGGTGAATAGAGTTTATATAGAAAAATAGCCAATTAAAAATAACTCTTTTACCAACAATAAATAATCAGAGTAAAGTACGAAAAATAAATAGAGAGCAAAAGAGCATATGCAAACACAGCGATTTTAACCTGGTTTCTCTCGTGGAGGACTAGTCCAGGCCTGAGAACTCTAGCTCAGGATTAAATCCACTATTTGTTTAATAGTAGCTTGCAACCCGTGCCTTTACTTCAGAAGAGCACGTCAACTTCTAACAGAGGATCGCAGTGGCAATTTGCTTGGAATTGTCCAAGCGACTTCTTCGACTCTTGCACAAGAATCCTAACTGAGAGATGCTGAGCACTCGAGACTTAGGAGGCTTGTGGCTAGTAGATGGGAAGGATATGGCTTATTTGAGCTTATAAGAGAGAAGAGAAGAGAAGATTGGATGGATTGGAATGAGAGAATTCATGCCCTATTTATAGTGTTTTTATAGGCAGAATTCGGCCAGAATTCGGGTAGGAAAATTCAAATATTTGGCCGTTGGACAACTAGCAACCAGCTAACCCTAAAATTAGGGTTCCTGATTTCTAGGGGACAGAGTTCGGCCCGAACTCTGTGTGGAGGCAGAGTTCGGCCTGAACTCTGTCTCCAGAGCACAGAGTGGTTCAAAGGGGACCATTTGGGAATTTCTGGTTTGGTGGAGCTTTGGGATTTTTTGGTAGGCTATAGTCTAAGTTTCAAGAGCTCAGTATGACTCAGATTACATTAGTCTAGACTCAAAGAAAGTGTAAAATACAGACTCGAATCAACTGAGACACGGAAGCTGAGCTGCCTTCTGTCTTGAGCTTAATGCAGACGTCGTGTGTCGTATTGAATTATTACAGATATTATTTAGTCAATATTGTCAATATTTGGTTGACTGTGACTTTGTGTCAACAATCTCCCCCATATTGATAATTGACAAAATAATATATGTATATTCAACATTCATACCTGGACACAGTTGTTCATAGCAACATAGCTCCCCCATAATCGATGCCGAGCTAGAAATAAGAGCTCTCCCGTGATCAGTGAACGGTGCTGAGAAGGAAGAAATAGCTCCCCCGTAAATAATGCATTGAACCTGTATAATATCTCCAAAAAGCACAAACAAGCACAGATATACGAAAGCGAAAGATATGATACCAAATATATATCTAGCCAGAATATACATAGTTTTCCCCCTTTTGGCATTTAGCAATATAGACTGCAGAGGAACATGGAAACGCAGTAGACAATAATAGGAATGCAACCACACCAAGCAGAGAAGAAACAGTATATAAATGAACAAAATGAGTCACTAGCATAAAATATAAAACTACGATAAGCATAAAGTGCATAACCAAATGTCAAACACACAACCAGAGTTTTAGAACATCCAAGTACATAAAAACTAAATAACTAGAAATTAAAATGCATCATCATCAGCAGCAGCGGCAGATAGTAGCCAATCTCCATCACGGAGCACGAGATGGTCCAGGAGTGTCTGAGTGACCAGGGAAGGAGCGACGGGGGTCCACAAAAGCATCATCTGGATCCATGTAACGCATGACCTACGGATCATCAATGCGATGGCCCACGCGCGCTGGATCCCGCTCCATGGGAAAGTACAGATGATGAGACATGGAGTACCGTATATCATGCAGGGAGTTGCCGAGGGCACTCATCTGTAGAGTAGTACGATAATCCAGCTGTGTCCAGCGATCGTCCTCACGAGTAAAACGATCCCGGAGTATAGTCTGAATAGACTCAAGAGAGACAGGTGGAGGAGGTACATCCTGACCGAGTGGAGGGGAGTCAGGCTCCTCATCATCAGAATGCTCAGAAGCCTTAGGAGAGGCGACGACTGCCTGAAGAAAAGCAGGAGCAGGCAGGAAAGGACAGGTGTCAAGTGGTATACGGAACGCACGAAAGACCATAGGAAGATATAATGCAAAAACCAAGGCTCGTGGTTTCTTCCTACAGTTAATCATCCAGTCCATCATGGTACGTGGAAGATTGAACGAGATACCGAAGTGAAGATGATACATAGCTGGGATTTCAAAATTTGTAACTTCATCGGGTGAGCCAGCTTTTGGCAGAATAGTATTGAAAATAATCCGATGAAGATCAGAAAAATATGGATTTAAAAATTTAGCCATAAGCTTGCGAGGACGTGTGTACGGGGTGCACAGATCGTCCTTGAAGCTCTCAAGGGAAATTTCGTCTGGAAAGCGGAACGACCGGGCTTCAACAAGCTTTTCCCAAGATATGGGTTCTTGTAGATCAAGATATTCGGCTAAGTCAAAGTCATCAAAAGATATATCAATACCTGCAACCCTTGAATAGATGTGAGTGTCATCATAGGTCAAGTTGCAGTAGAACATTTGGATGGCATGGCGATAGATGGCAGAAGTTGCAGTGACTAACTCATCGAGACAAAGGTCGTGGAACAAAGAGTCATATAGAGAGAAAATAGATAAATTAATTGGATGCCCCGCGAATACCGGACGAGTCCGAAAATCATTAAACCACTCGTTGGATGCTTCAAGTGATATAAATAATCGGTCGTCATAAGTCTTAAGATTGCAGGGACGAGATGGATTGAACAACGGATGAGGTGGTTGTAGTTGTTCAAATGGTTGCTCAACGAGAGAAGGAGAATCTGACGAGGAAACACCCTCGATCCGAATTCTCTTTCCACGGTTGAACAAACGAGGAGCCATTTCACAAAAAGAAGTAGAGAAGAAGAAGGAGTTATACCTGAAATCAACAACAAACAGTGGAAGAGAATGATGAGAAACCCTTTTCCCTTGATTTTGAGGAGCAATGGAGCACTCTAGATCAAAAACTAGGGTTAGGGTTTGTAGGAAGAAGGTTGGAGAGGTGGAGAAGAAGGAAATAGTGAAGGAGAGAGAAGAAAACCCGAAATATAAGAGGGGGTTTTCTTTGGTCGGATAGAATTCTGACCGTATGATCTAAAATGATCCAACGGCTGAAGCTGTCCCCGACTCTGGAACAATGGGACCGAACTCGACCCGAACTCTTGTAGGGGCAGAGTTCGGTCCGAGTTCTGGGTTCATGTCCCAGAACATAAGTCAGGCCAAAAATTAGAGAAAATGGTTAAGTGGTGAAAAAGAGTTAGAAATGAGGATAAAAGCTTGAATGAAATCAATCAGATAGATAGAGAGGTAGACTAATATCAGAATGAACTTAGAAATTAGTAAATAGGCAATACTAAATCAAAACAAACCATATAATAAACAAGGAAATATAATATAATTCAATAGTTTGAATTTGCCATGGGTTAGCTGCAGGGGTCGGATCCCAGCTAGCGGTAGTCCTGAGGACTAGTGCACCGTGTCGCTTAGGCTTTTACGCCTTGTTGTCAGAAGGACCCTTTCGGCTTGTACCCATACCAAATTTATCGTAAAAGAATCATACTATACTCGATATTTACGCAGGTGAATTTCAATTTATGACCGCTTCATCTAAAATTCCAAGTTCACGACAAAGAAAATTGAAGCGCTCTTCGGATAAAGGCTTAGTAAAGAAGTCTGCTAGCTGATGATCAGTGTCAATAAATTCTAAGTTAATCGTGCCATTTTCCTGATGATCACGCAAAAAGTGGTGTCTAATCTCAATGTGTTTAGTGCGTGAGTGGCAGACAGGGTTCTTAGTCAAATTAATGGCACTAGTGTTGTCACAGAATATAGGAATATGTATGAAAGATAACTTATAGTCTTCAAGGGTTTGCTTCATCCACAGAATTTGTGCACAACAATACCCAGCTGCTATGTATTCAGCTTCTGTTGTGGATAGTGCGACAGAGTTCTGCTTCTTGCTAAACCAGGAGACTAAAGCCCTTCCTAATAAATGACACGTGTCGCTCGTACTTTTACGGTCGACCTTGCATCCAGCGAAGTCAGCATCAGAGTAACCAATAAGGTCAAATGATGTGGACTTAGGATACCATAGGCCCACTGTAACCGTACCCTTAAGGTATCGAAAGATACGCTTAACCACGGTCATGTGTGATTCCTTAGGATTAGCTTGATATCTAGTACATAGACAAACACTAAACATGATATCGGGATGACTAGCAGTTAAATAAAGTAAGCTGCCTATCATACCTCGATACTTACGTTGATCAACAGGTTTGCCGCTCTCATCTGGTTTGAGTTTGGTTGAAGTAGCCATTGGAGTGCTGATTGGTTTGACGTTGTCAAGATCGAACTTCTTCAGCATGTCCTTGGTATACTTCGATTGACAGATGAAAGTTCCATTAGCCATTTGTTTCACTTGCAGGCCAAGAAAGTAGTTGAGCTCTCCCATCATGCTCATCTCAAATTCTGTCTGCATACACTTAGCAAATTTTTGACATAGGGTTTCATCAGTAGAGCCAAAAATGATATCATCAACATAGATTTGAATCAACAGAATAGTGTCTTTAAAAGATTTTATAAACAGTGTAGTGTCAATTTTCCCTTTTGAAAAACCTTTCTCAAGTAAGAAGCTACTTAGCCTTTCATACCAAGCTTTGGGGGCTTGTTTGAGGCCATAAAGCGCTTTCTTTAGCTTGAACACGTGGTCGGGAAATTTGTGATTTTCAAAGCCAGGAGGTTGTTTCACATAAACTTCCTCCTTAATAAAACCATTCAAGAAAGCACTTTTCACATCCATTTGAAATAATTTAAAGTTTTGAAAATTAGCAAAAGCACAAAGCATCCGAATGGATTCTAGTCTAGCAACAGGAGCATACGTCTCATCGTAGTCGATACCTTCCTCTTGGTTGTATCCTTGAGCTACTAGACGAGCTTTGTTACGTGTGACTGAACCATCTTCTTTTACTTTGTTTCTAAAAACCCATTTAGTACCAATTATCGAGTGATTAACCGGTTTAGGAACGAGTTCCCATACTTGGCTTCTCTCGAATTGGTTGAGTTCTTCTTGCATAGCAGAAATCCAAAATTCATCATTAAAAGCTTCAGAAATGTTTTTAGGCTCTACTTGTGAAATGAAGGCTGTGCTAGCAACGGAGTCTCTTAGTGATGATCTAGTAGTTACTCCACGTGAAACTTCTCCTATAACTAAATTTTCTGGATGAGAAGGTTTGAAAGAGAATTTCTTAGGCAAACCCTCCAGAGAATCAGTTTCGGTTGAAGTATTCATTGGAGTAGAAGTTGATGGCTCAACGTCATCATCAAGAGTACTTACTGCACTGTTATCTTCATCAAAAGTCATATTTGTTGACTCTTCCATAATAAGTGAGTGTTTATTAAAAACTCTATATCCCTTACTCTTGGCGGCATAACCAAGAAAGATACCATCGTCAGCTTTGGCATCAAATTTGCCTAAGTTATCTTTGGTGTTAAGGATAAAACATCTACAACCAAAAACTTTAAAATAAGAAACATTGGAGGTTCTCCCAAACCAAAGCTCATAGGGTGTTTTCTTCGTAATGGGACGAATCAGCACCCTATTCAAAATGTGGCATGCTGTACTGACAGCTTCTGCCCAAAAGTATTTCGGAAGTGAAAATTTATTCAACATGACTCTGGCCATATCGCCGAGAGTTCTATTCTTCCGCTCCACAATACCATTTTGTTGAGGAGTTCTAGGACAAGAAAATTCATGATCAAAACCATTTGCATTACAAAAATTTTCAAAATCATAATTTACGAATTCGCCTCCATGATCACTTCAGATTCGAGTAATCATGTAGCCTTTTTCGTTTTGAACTTTCTTTACAAAAACTTTGAAAACAGAAATAGCATCGCTCTTATTAGCGAGAAAGAAAACCCAAGTAAATCTCAAAAAATCATCAACAATAACAAATGCATAAAGTTTGCCACCAAGGCTAGCTATTCTACTAGGACCAAATAAATCCATATGAAGTAGTTGCAAGGGTCTAGTGGTACTTACAGAGTTGATGGAATGAAATGAGGATTTAGTTGCCTTGTTTAGTTCACATTCGGCACATACCGTGTCCTTTTTGAATGTGATCTCAGGCAATCCTCTCACTAGCTTCTTAGTAGACAGCCTGGATATAGCATCCATGTTGGCATGACCAAGACGCTGGTGCCAAAGTAGTCGTTCGTCTTTGTGGGCATATAGACATCTACCTGCGTTGTTAGTATTTATAGAAAGATAAAAAATATATATGTTGTCCTCTCTTTTCCCTTCAAAAGCAATGTCTCCTGTTGACCTATCATAGATGTAGCAACTGTTTTGTCCAAAGTTAATATCATATCCATGATCAGCAAGATGACTAATGCTGAGCAGGTTATGCTTTAACTCGGTCACTAGGTAGACATCCTTTATTACAGGAGAAGGAGGATGACCAATGATACCATTACCTATTATGTGCCCTTTGAGATTGTTACCGAAGGATACATATCCTTCTCTCTTCATCGATAGTGATGCAAAAAGATTTGCGTCTCCCGTCATATGTCGCGAGCATCCACTATCGAGAATCGACTTACTTTCAGTTGAAGAGGGAAGGTCCACCTACATCAAGAGTAGATGTGACCTTTGGTACCCGAGTTCTTGAGGGTCCTGAAAAGTTAGTCTTTGGAAACCAAGCATATATCTTTTTATCTACAAGTCTTCTAAGTTTGCACTGTGGTGAGATGTGTCTATGTGATCCACAGTAAGTACAGATAGCATTCTTATTTATACTAGGAGCATGAGAATAATATCTATAAGCAACAGGATGAGGATGGACATGATGTAAAGAGTTAGCATGGTGATGATGATTATGCATAGAATGAGTGGCATGGTGATGGTGTCTATGAGGCATATCATGATGGTATTGTCTATGATGTGTGACATGCTGATATTGTCTATATGGCATATGATGATCTTGTCTATATGGCATTGTATGATGATCTTGTCTATATGGCATGGGATGATGATTCCTATGTGTGGAGTGATGTTGATTATGTCTTTGTGCATGATGATTGTGTACTGAGTGAGAATTATTCTTACGTGCACGTGGTTTGTGAAAGTTTGTGTATATAAATGCATGGTTATATGCTGCATGAGAATGACGTGGTTGACTAGCATGAGTGGTGTTGTGCCCATGTGATTGGGTTTGAGGTTGAACAACCTGTTTACCCAATTTGGTTTCTAATCTTTTAGAAACAGCTTGCAGTTCATCAACCTAAATATTTAAGCCATATATCTTAGTCATGGAAATCTTGTGTCTACTCTTTTCTTCAGCAAGCAACGTGTTGAGTGTAGTGATTTCTTGAGTTTGTTGCTCAATACGTGCTTCAGCATCATGTAAGCCTAATTTAAGCTTGGATACTTCATCAGTGTCATTAGTGGGTGTCGTGTTTCTAACATTATCAAGAAGTAAGGAAATTCTTTGTATCTCATCTTCAAGACTTTTGATTTTGTCCTTGGCATGTTTGTATTTACTGATGACCTTTTTGTGATCATCGAGTAAATCAGTGAAAGCATCGCCAAGTTCATCAAAAGAGAAGTCATCTAGAGTTTCGTTAGATACCTTGTTGGAAGTTGCCATTAGGCACACATTTGCTGTATCTTGAGGAGAGTCCTTTTCTTCCTCGGAGTCACTCGCTTCACTTTCATGCCAAATGCCTGTGTTGGCATATTTCTTTGATGAGTTCTTTTTGTATGGCTTCTCATAGCGGTTGCTCTTCTTCAGGAATGGGCAGTCTTTTTGGACATGTCTAGTCTTCTTGCAACCGTAACAAGTTGGCTCTTCTTCATCGTCTTCTTGTGATTCCTTCTTCCTTCGATTGAAGCGAAAGAATTTCCTGAAGTTGCGAACCATGAGAGCTTGGTCTTCATCATCCGAGTTATCTTCTTCGGTCTCATCGTGATTAGCCCTTCGCTGATGAGCTTTGAGTGCGATCTCCCTGGTCTTCGGAGCAGGCTCTTCGAAGTCCTTGAGGTCAAGCTCGTGAGTCATGAGCTTACCCATCAAGGTCTCCATTGACATTATTGTGAGATCGTTTCCTTCTATGATGGCAGTCACCTTAGGGTTCCAAATCTTTGGTAACCCTCTGAGCAACTTACGAATCTTCTCGTGGTTTGAGTACTGCTTTCCAAGCGAGGATAGAGGATTGATGATGTCGAGGAATCTTGTGAACATTTGAGTGATCGTCTCATTTGGCTTCATCTTGAAGGCTTCGTATTCTTGAGTGAGACGGCTTATTTTGGATTCCTTGACCTGTGTGGTTCCTTCATGCGTCACTTCTAGAAGTCTCCATACTTCATGAGCAGTGGTGCATGTAGAGACCCTGTTGAACTCATTTCTGTCTATAGCACAGAATAAAGCATTAATAGCCCTAGCATCTAGACTTGCCTGTTTCTTCTCCTCGATAGAATATTTGTCGTGTGGTTTCTCAATGAGGTCACCATCGACAACTATCCTGGCAGGCTTTTTGTAACCGTCAGTAACGACAGTCCACAGGTCAAAGTCTAGAGACTTAAGATAGAAGCTCATCCTTGTTTTCCAATATGTGTAGTTAGTCCCATCAAATAGGGGAGGCCTATGAGTGGACTGACCTTCACCATGATTGGAAAGTATGGTTGCCATGGATCAGCTCTTAGGATGTTAGTCCTTGTAAAGAGAACAGAGCTCTGATACCAATTGAAGAACAGTTTGGCAACTCTAGAGGGGGATGAATAGAGTTTATATAGAAAAATAGCCAATTAAAAATAACTCTTTCACCAATAATAAATAATCAGAGTAAAGTACGGAAAATAAATAGAGAGCAAAAGAGCATACGCAAATACAACAATTTAAACCTGGTTTTCCTCGTGGAGGACTAGTCCAGGCCTGAGAACTCTAGCTCAGGATTAAATCCACTATTTGTGAAATAGTAGTTTACAACCCGTGCCTTTACTTCAGAAGAGCACGTCAACTTCTAACAGAGGATCGCAGTGGCAATTTGCTTGGAATTATCCAAGCGACTTCTTCGACTCTTGCACAAGAATTCTAACTGAGAGATGCTGAGCACTCGAGACTTAGGAGGCTTGTGGCTAGTAGATGGGAAGGATATGGCTTATTTGAGCTTATAAGAGAGAAGAGAAGAGAAGATTGGATGGATTGGAATGAGAGAATTCATGTCCTGTTTATAGTATTTTTATAGGCAGAATTCGGCCAAAATTCGGGTAGGAAAATTCAAATATTTGGCCGTTGGACAACTAGCAACCAGCTAACCCTAAAATTAGGGTTCCTGATTTCTAGGGGACAGAGTTCGGTCCGAACTCTGTGTGGAGGCAGAGTTCGGCCCGAACTCTGTCTCCAGAGCACAGAGTGGTTCAAAGGGGACCATTTGGGAATTTCTGGTTTGGTGGAGCTTTGGGATTTTTGGGTAGGCTATAGTCTAAGTTTCAAGAGCTCAGCATGACTCAGATTACATTAGTCTAGACTCAAAGAAAGTGTAAAATACAGACTCGAATCAACTGAGACACGGAAGCTGAGCAGCCTTCTGTCTTGAGCTTAATGCAGACGTCGTGTGTCGTATTGAATTATTACAGATATTATTTAGTCAATATTGTCAATATTTGGTTTACTGTGACTTTGTGTCAACATCCTTGTGTATTGATTGGGGTACAGGGGAATATGAATGGTCATGTTAATAAATATCCAAAGTAGTATAGTCATGAATCACTCTTAGTGTAGTCATGAATCAGTCCTAAGCCATTCACATGTTCGTCTGTACTCTAAATCACTAGCACTGTCTCTTTTATATATCATAGATATTTACTTACTATCTCTCTCTTACATTATATTGTTCTTCAGATCCTGTATTTTATTCTCTAGTATGATTATATTTTCTTTCCTGCTATGACTTGTTAAGATGTATTGTGCTCGCTCCAGTCCTGACTGGACCTGTTGATAAATTTTACAGATAGCCTGGAGGTTGCCTACTAGCCTAGAGAAGACTGTAGAGGTTGTATAGATAGCTAGGGTTTTGCTCATAGTTTATTTTCAGTTATCTTGAGTTGTATTTATGGATTACTGTATTTGAGATTTGAGATGTATTTATGGGTTTGTGTATCTTAGACACTTAGACTCTCTGATCTTCTGTATTTCATTTGAGTTTTATATCTTATCGTACTTTTTCTTCCTTAGTTGTGATTGAGTTTACATTCTGCTATGTCACCCCCATTCGGGGAGTATAAACTGTTTAGTCTTATACTATTAGATGCATGAGACCTAGGACAGCGTTCTACCGCCGACATTGCAGCGTAGGCTGGGCGTTGTTACATTCTCGTACCTAACAGTGGGTGCGGGTCGTAATACCAGCCATCATTATCTGATGCAACGGAAGGACAAAGGCAAATCACAGCCTCATGTAACTACTTGGAGGAATTATAACTTCAAGCAGGACCTGGCAGACTCTAGAAGATTCGGTTTACAACTCCGCAGGGACTAAAGCCCGCGGAAGTAACCTCCGAAATAAGCCCACTAGGCGAGAAGGCTCCTCGTTCAAATGAGAGTGGCAAGGACCTATACAGTTGTTTCTGGCATTGCGTGCACCGGATGTCGTCCAAGGCAGTGTTGACTGCCTACTTGATGATATGGCTCCGGGACTGTGTGTTCTCAGGTAGGTCAGGCTCTGTGGAGAGGGTGACCCGGAACCTCATTTTGCCAGCAGTGAAACTGGTTTTTGGTCGCCCTTTGGCTCTCCTCCCCGTGATGGTATGCAACCTGCTACGGGGTTTGAGAGATTTTGCTGACGATGTGGCCCATGAGAGGGGCAGAAAAGACAACTTTCCCCGAGCTGAACTACCATTCCATTATCTGATGGGATGGTTAATTCTGTATCACCCGAACGTGATGAGTCCGGGTCCTGAAGACGATCACATTGAAGGTGACGCCTTTATCCGCCGCTTCTATAAGAGGAAGTGGCTGCACACCGGCATCCCCGTCTAAATAAGAGTTTTGTCTTATCTTCAAGGGTGGGAGATCGTCAAGGTCGGTCCCATCTTCAAAAATTTTGAGGCTGACCAAGATTTGGAAGACTCCGGTGAGGATGCGACCACTCTGCCGAAATGGAGGTTTCATTGGTTGCAGAGTATTCGGCCTTCTCACTTGGTCTATCGTAACCAGAATAAGTGTTATCTGGAGCCGTATTTGTCGAGCCGATTTGCTCGCCAGTTTGGTTATACCCAGCTAATGTTACGAAACCACAGTAACAGTCTGGGGTTTGTTGGAAGTTTACTGGATGGAGCCCGGGGTTGGCAATATTACAATGTCGGGTGCACTGGGGTTCGTTTCAATACACCAGTTCACAACCCTCGGCCACATATCCTGTATTCGGCTGTTAAGCTGTATTGCGCCATGAATACTGTGCCTCCTGAATATGACAGAAAGACTAGTTTTATCGTTGGAACTCAGCTAGAGGCTACGAAGAACATGTTGGCGGCGGCCCGGTCATATCGTCTACCATAGTTGGCTGGATATCGGGCTGCTGCTGCAGCGTCAACGGGAGGCACTCGGGAAGATCCCCCGGCTGGAAAGAGGCAGGCTGACGCAGAAGCCGGTTCGTCTGCACCAAAAAGGCCGAGAAAAGCGACGACTCCAAAGGTGGAAGCTACGGGAGTACCGCCTGTAATGCCAATAGAATCAGTTCCTGTTGAGCTAAAGACGTCCCCCATAGTCCTTATTCTATCATTTTTGTGACATATACTTTCTTTTTGTAGGAACTGCTGAAGAAGAAAACCTGGGTTTTGAAACCTGGCATCAGTAAACCGAAGGAGGTGGCGAGCTCTTCTGACGAGCGCATTCCTCCGACTGTAACATCTCCGGTGGAAGAGAATCCTGACAATGTCGCTCCTGCGAAGATTTTAGTATCTCCAGATTATGTTGGAAGGGAGGCTGAGGATGCAGCAATTCCCGGGATGGTGCAAGCGGTCGTGGGGGCCTCTGGCATTGAGGACCCAGCAGACACAGAGCTTCCAGATGAGGAAGTGGAGTGGAGTTCGTCCTCTTCGGATGACGTTCCTTCGGAGATGCGTGGGCCTGTTGTAGGAGCAACAGACATGGTTGAAACAGAGGAGAGGTCTGATTTCCCTCCTTGTCATGATGAGGGGAGGTCGGCTGAAGCATTGTCGAGCCCTACCCCAGACTCAGCGGTGGAGGCTGAGGTGACTGCCGACCGGGAGGTAGCGACAGATTCTATCCCCGCGGAGGGATTCGATGAGGAAGGTGAGACTCGTCCGTCGAGCCTGACTCCAGTAGAGCCGAGTCAGGAAACAAGTACTGATCTCGCTGCCTTGCTAGAAGAGGAAGGTCCCGTGCGGCCTACTGATAGTGTGTTGGATGCGGAGGAGATAGCCCCTGACGTCGGTGGTCCCTCCGAGCTTGAGAAGGACAAGGGTCTGTTGGAACCCTCTATTGCTCCTTCTACTTGGGGTACGATATCGACGCCCCTCTCGGGTCCTTCTGCTCTCTTAGCTCCTCGGGCCAGTGGCGAAGTTCAAGCCCCTGTTGAGGTAGAGTACGTTGATGTCGAGGTTTCAGCCTCGAAGATTGAAGTTGGTGGGTCGTCTTCAGGCCCGCCGTCTATCACAGTACCTACTGTAACTCCTGCCATGACGCCTCAAGTGCTGGCTGATATAGATGAGTACGTTCAGTTTGTTATTGAAGCAGTGTACAAGATGCTGCAGAAGGACATATCAACGGTGCTGAATACAAATAGGAGTTTTATGACGGTGAAAGCCATGGCGCTCTCTTCCATTGGTTTGATACGTTTGCACCGTGGCCACGATTACATGGCTGTAATTCTAGAGGAGTCGGTGGTTGAGCTCGACTAGCGTCTTTCTGAACTGTAGAGTATCCAGCAGAATAACTTTTTCGCTCTGATAGAAGCAGAACAGAAGAAGTTGATAGATGAGGTTGAGTCGTCTTATTAGGCCATGGTGGCCATCTGGGACGGCGAAGTGGCCGCTGCTGAGGCTGCAGTAGAGAGACTGTCTCAATCCACACAGGAGTAGATGAAGCTGCAGGCCTCATTGGAGGCTAGTATAGCGGAGGTTACTGCCAGGATTCGCCTCCTAGAAGACCAAAGGGCCCAACTTTTGTTAGTCTTGAGCGGGCCCAGGCTGAGCATATCTCGTCCAAAGAGGAAGAGGCAGTTGTTACTCGCCATATTCTTTCTCCGACTTACCAACGGCATGAGTTGGACGCCAAGCATAAGAACGATACTACTCCCGAGGCTGTAGAGATGATACAGCAGAAAGCTGAATGTCGGGTCCTGGCGACTGCAGAGACCCGGGCTGCAGGCTTGAGGCATCGGATTGAAGAGCTTTCTGCCAATCCCAATGATGCTTAGGGATTGTAGTTTCTCTCTCTTTTTTTTGGTTATATGATGGAGATGAAATCCTTTACTTTTTGAATGAAAAATAAAGAATTTTGTGGTGTGTTCATCTTTTGTTGTCATGAACTTGTGATTTGTGTGGACCTATTATTTTTTGCACACCTTGGTCGTTAGGTACAGATAATAAGTTTGAGAGAACCGACATGTTTGCTCAGAGGTAATGTGGACGTGGCAAATATAGGGTTCAAATGATGGAATCTTCCTACTCAGAGGTGTTATGGACATGGTAGGAATGACTCTGGGGAGATACGCAGAACTACTCAGAGGTAATATGGACATGAAACTTCTGCGATCAATGTACGGCAACACAGGGGTTGTCTGTATGGAATGTTTACTCGAAGGTAATGTGGATGTGGTAAACATGATGGGTAGCATAGTCTTACGGAGCGTAAGATTCCGCTTTATAGGGCCTAGAGGAGCAACTCAGAGGTAATGTGGACGTGGTTGTCCTTCTACTGGAGATAGAATGCAATGGAATAATTGGGTTCCGAAAGCATATGATTTTTTTGAAAGGGAGGTATGTGAGCTCAGATGATCAGGTCTACTAATTCCCTTGCTAGGTAGTGGTGGAAGTATATATCTGAAAGATGTCAAGAGTAGTACTTCTTTAGGAACTTGCCGTTGATAGGTATCATGAATAAGTCCCCGTTTGGTCGGACGAGGCAATAAGCACCATTTGAGTATACCGTCTATATGATGAAAGGTCCCTCCCATTTGGGCTCGAACTTTTTTGGTGTTTTGTGAGTCAACACCATCGACCTCCTGACTGCCAGAACTAAGTCGCCTACTTGGAAAGTCCTCTACTTGACCTTCTTGTTAAAAGCCTGTAATATACGGGCTTGATAGAGTTTGATGCGGTGTTGAGATAGGAGACATTTTTCGTCAAGTGCCTCCAATTCTCACAGACGATGACGTTGATTGTCTTCCTCTGTTAGTTGATTTATGATCTCTATACGGAGTGAGGGTATCTGGATCTCGAGAGGCAGTACCGTTTTGCCCCCGTGGACTAAGAAGAATGGTGTGTTGCCCGTCGGATTCCGTACCGTTGTACGGTAGGCCCAAAGGCATTCGCCGAGCTTTTCATCCCAGTCGCATTTGTTGGATGAGAAGACCTTTTTGATTAGCCTGATGATAGTCTTGTTAAAAGCCTCGGCCAATCCGTTTGCTTCCGGATTATAGACGGTTGATGCCACATTCTGAATGCGATTCTTATCACAAAATCAGCTGAAAACATGGCTGATGAACTGTGGACCGTTGTCATGGATAATCCTACGGGGTATCCCGAAACGGTAGATGACATGGTGTTTGATAAAGCTAATCACCCTAGAGCTCTTCACTTCCGTCAGCAGAACTGCTTCTGCCCATTTGGAGAAGTAGTCGGTGATGGCTAGGATAAAGCGGTGTCCCCTCGATGATAGAGGGGTGATCGGTCCTACAATGTCAATGCCCCAAGCTTCGAAGGACCGGGAGGCGACCGTAGGATGTAGTAGTTCTGACGTTGTATGGATGAAGTCGGCATGAAGCTGGAAAGCATGGCACTTCTTAGCATAGTCGACGGCGTCGGCTGCCATGGTTGGACAATAGTAACCCATGCGTCGCAGTCGATCCTGTTACTTTGGGCCAGGTTGATGAGCCCTGCAAGTTTCGTCGTGAGCTTCTCGAAGCGCTTCGGCTGCTTCTTCGTTGTGTAAACATCGAAGGAGAAGTCCATCGTAGGAGCGTCGGTACAACATTTTAGTAGCTGTATCATAATAGAATCGAAGGGAACACCTCATGACTAAGAAGGCTTCTTTTGGGTCTTCTGGAAGAATTTCGTAGACAGCGAAGTCGATGAACGAGAATCTCCAGTCTCGGACATTAACACCAGTACTTGTTGTCATGGCATGGGCCATTTGTGAGCATAGGTTGTTTTTAGGACAGACCAAGTCTAGACCAACTACCGTGACGTAGTGTTGAGTCCCGAGGGGTGCTGCCAATGAGGCTGTGAGGCCAGCCAGAGCGTCAGCCTCCAGGTTTTATAATCGAGGTACGTGTTCTATGAAGAACTTGGTGAAGGTTGAAATAATGTTCAACACAACTTCATGGTAAAAAACTAGGTCTTCATGGTGAAATTCGTATTGTCCTCTGATTTGGTTAACGACGAGTTTTGAGTCACCGTAGGCTTCCAGATGATCCACCCCCAGTTGTTGTGCCAGCTGGAGTCCCATGATGAGAGCGTTGTACTCGGCATCATTGTTGGAGCACGGCTTCGAAAGGGAGTAAGCACGCTGGATGACCAGCTGATCGGGGGAGACTAAGACTACCCCCACTCCGGCGATGATTTGACCTTTAGGGCCTGTTCTTGAAGCGCCATCGAAAAACATCTGCCAGACGGAGCTTTCTTTGGTGACGTTTGATTCTTGGACCTCATCCGGAATGTCTTCATAGAGTCTGGAGGACTCTGGGATGGGTGTGCAGCTAAAAAGTCGGCCAGAGCTTGACCCTTGACGACTTTTTGTGGAACGAACACCATGTTGTACGGCGTCAACATGATCGCCCACGTAGCTAACCGGGAGTTCAATAATCCTGGCTTCGTCATGAGAATCCTGAACGGATTGAATCGGGAGATGACATGAATTGACTGGCCCGAGACGTAATGGCGAGTCTTCTGGATGGCGAACACCAAAGCCAAACACTCCTTTTCAATGGGGTTGTACCGGTGTTCGACCCCGATCAGTGTCCTACTGAGGTAGTAGATAGCTTGCTCGTAGCCTGCATCGCTGTTCTGAGCCAGCAGAGCGCCGAGGGAATGATCTATGGCACGGATGTAGAGAAGAAATATTTTGCCTGCGACGGGTGCTACCACGACTAGCGGGCTCGTCTAGTAAGCCTTGATATCATCGAAAGCTTTCTGGCATTCCTCTTCCAGACGTAGGAGACTTCCTTCTTCATGAGCTGGGTGAAGGGTTGACATTTTCTGAAAAGGTTTGCTATAAACCTTCGGATGTATGCAAGACGCCCTTGCAGGCCTCGAAGTTCTCGGAGATTCCTTGGAGGGTCCATGTCAAGGATGGCCTTGGTCTTCTCCGGGTTGACATGAATGCCTTTTGCCGTGATAATGAAGCCCAAGAACTTTTCGCTAGAAACCCCAAGGAAGGATTTAGCGGGTTCATCTTGAGTTGGTGCGCTCGCATGAGATCAAAAACTATCTTTAGGTCTTATAGGTGATCACCTCTAAGGCAGCTCTTGACAGCGATATCATCAATATAGCATTCAACTGTTTTGCGTAGATGTTGATGGAAGATAGTACTCATAGCTCGTTGGTATGTAGCACCAGCATTCTTCAAGCCAAAGGGCATCACCGTGTCCTAAATGACGTGTGCTTTGCGTCATCGGGGAACATTTTGATCTAGTTGTAACCCGAGTACCCGTCCATGAAAGACATGCGTTCGAAGCCACATGTATTGTCGATCATCACGTCAGTGATTGGAAGCGAGAATTCGTCTTTCGGGCAAGCAGCATTAGATCTCTGAAGTCGATGCAGAGCCGTATCTTCCCATTCTTTTTGGTGATAGGGACGACATTGGCCACCCAATCCGGGTGTTGTTCTTCACGGATGAACCCACTGGTCAGGAGTTTGTCTACCTCTTGATCGATAGCATTCATGATGTTAGAACGAAAACGTCGCTAATTTTGCTTTATAGGCTTGGAATCAGGTAAGATGTTAAGCCTATGCATCACGATCTGGGGATCAAGTCCCGACATATCTTCGTAGCTCCAAGTGAAGACGTCGATATATTCTTTAACCAGTTGGATCAAAGATTCCTGGCCTGGTCCCTTTAGACTCTTGCTGATGAATATGGGTTTGGAAGAAGATCCATCCCCAAGGTCGATCTGCTCGACTTCGTCTTCGGTAGGGGGTTCGCGTAATTCAAAATGAGACTCCCACTGTGCTCCTAGGTGTTGAGCCTAAGGTTCTTCCTCGAAGGATTCTGGCATTTGGTCTTCGCCTTCATCTTCTTGAGATTGTGCAGATGCCATGTTGACTGATAGCACCTTCTTAAAGACTAAGTCGATACTGGTATCGGAATCCCAAGTTGATGCTTCAGATGAATGAGAATGTTCTACTTTTTCTGCCTTCGAACTTTCTGGAGTTGCCGGCGGCGTGACATAGCCCATCCCCCATCGAGTTCGATGATAGTAGTCCTACGGCTTTCCATTAGGTATTGGGAGCCGGAGAGGAAGACGTCGACCTTTGTCGTAGTTCAGGCCTTTGTTGCTTTTTAGATCGTTACCTATCTTTTGGATGAGGTACTTTGCCTTGTCCGTGTACCGACGGACTTGTATTCTACCGGTATTTGGTTCTTGCACGAGTGGCGGAAGGTCTTGATGACGCTCGACTTTGCTGAAGATGATGGATTCTTTGTCTCGATTCCGCGGTGGGACTACGAAACAGACTCCTTGGGACGGGACTACTCGATTTACATGATTGACGATCGTTATTTGTGCTTGTAACGACCGTAGAGCGTTATCTACTGTATACATGGCATTCCAATGTGAAGACTAGAATAATTAAAAAAACACTATATTATTGATGAAATACGAGATTTTCTCCCACGGGATTATATTGTCCAGAGAGAGTACATCTACATCAGCAGATATGTACTCCCCTAGCTCTTTGTCTGTGAGTACTAGGGTTGGTTCGAGAGAGTCCACCGCAGCTTTGACCTCGGGGTCCGAGAGGGCTATGTGAGCCTCCTCTGGCAGCTTGGATGAGACAGATGATTGCGGAGGCTTGCCTTTAAGACGCACCTTCAGAGGTGCCTCAACTGCACCTTCAGTGATTGGTGCCTTCACCTGTAGTTTTTCCACAAGGGGAGCCGATGTTTGAGGCAGCTTTTCCTTAAGCCGTGTCTTCAAGGGAGCTTCAGTAGATACTCTATCTAGAGAAGTTGGTGCTTTTCCAGGTAGCTTGATGGTCATGGGAGGCAGCATCTGAGGCGGTTTCCCTTTGAGTTGAATTTTCAAAGGAGCGTCGGGAATCATCTCTGGCTCCATGTCCGGCTCTACTGCCGTTTCTGCTACATCGTCAGCATCATTGGCTTTCCCTTCGTCGGGCAATTTGTACAGGATAGAATCAGTGAAGTAGGCTTCGACCCCCTTGAAAGGGTCATTGTCCGCGAACTCTGTCCCAGATGATGTCGTTGGTGAACACGTACTTCATACATTGGTGGAGTGTAGATGGCACTACCATGTACTCATGCAGCCACGGACGACCTAGTAGGAGGTTGTAGTTGACGTCAGCGTCCATGACATAACAAGTCACCTCGGTTCGGAGGTTACCGATATGACATTTCAGCCGTATTTTGTCCAGCGGTTCACTTTTGCTGGTATTGAAACCGCTGATTGTAGTATTGGAAGGCGCCATACAGTACATTGGGATCCCCAGTGTTGAGAGCAGCATCTTCGGGATAATGCTGAAGGAAGACCCTGGATCGATCTGAATCCGCTTCATCTTGACGGAACCGACATACCATGTATAATACAGTGGCCTGTTGTGTCGGTTGTGCTTGAGCAGCATGTTTTGTTGGATGAAGGTTATGTTGGGGATAACTTCATCCGCACAACGGCAGTGCGCATATGTGGTCGGGGTATCCTCAGGCTGCTTGACCTGACTGATGAAGGACTCAGCATCCTTCAAGGCTTCATAGAGATCTTCGCGGGTGTCTTTGGAAAGACGAAGAAGCTCAAACAGAGATAGGCGGGCAGGAGTACCGGCAAGTTGTGCTAATATGTCGAAGTTGTGGGGCTTGGCTAGCCCCGAAGCATTCTTCTTTCACAAAGGCTTGTCGAAATGGGCCTGTACATGCTTCTATTTATTTGCTGCTAGAGGCCTGGATGGGCCCTCCTTCTGGGCAGCAGGGACGGTGCAAGGAGGCACCACCTCGACGGCAGCTTCGTCAGGTTGGGCGTTCTGATGTGAACGTGTCTGTACAGGGAGTGCCTCTTCCGCAGAGGAAGAGACCATACGGCAAGACTTAATCTTCCTGCCCTTGTTTTTGGAGGCAGAGCGTACCTCTGGTTGAGTAACTTCGGAGATTAGGTCAGGGTGAACCCATAAGACCTCTCCTCGGGATGTGGTGAGTGGGATGGGTCCACTCACGTTGTCGCGAGCAGGTGGTAGGTTAACCACCTCCATTGTCGCCGTTGGGATGGAGACGACGCCATCTTGTGTTGTGGTTGGCAGTAAGGTACCAAATTGGAGTGACTCCAGGTTGGCCGAGACCGTTTTCTCCTTGTAGTCGACGGAGATGACATCCGCATTGATCATGCGTTGGATATAGTTCTTGAGGACGTAGCAGTCCTTAATTAGATGTCCGATAAACTGATGGTAGTGACAGTACCTCGGATTGTCCACTCTTCCAACCTCGTCAGGACGCTTTGGGTCCGATAACTTGATCTTGTCACCCTGCTTCAATATCTCGAAGAGTTACATGATGTCTTCATCGTTGAAAGAATAAACCTCTTTTGGCCTCGGTGTAAGTGGAGGCTTTTGAGTAGGTGCTGGTGCACCTTTGGAGGCATTGACAGTCAATGCATGCTTCCCCTTCATCCCTCATCTAGGGTTGTTGGCTGCAGGCCGTTTTCCGTTGTCCTCAAAGGCAGGAAAACTGACTCCCAGAAGATGAGCATTGGACGCCTTCTTTTCTGCTACTTCGGCCTCGATGATCAATGAACTCCAGTCGGGAGGAGGAGTGGAGTTGAGCCAGAGTTTGATCGCATGCAGCATATTCATGCTGCAGGAGGAGAGGAGTGCATGTTCTAGCATACTGTAACGTCCCAGTCCCAAAATACGTAGGACTAGGAACGTAGACATGCCAGCTGTATTCATACGAAGTATACTCCAATATATGGAAGCCTTGTATAAATACATAAGATGTAAAATGCAGTAGAACCATAACTAACTAATCTCATCCACAACTCAAAGAATAAAAGATATCATATATCAACTATGAATTTGTCTTGATACAATATGTTGGGCAGAGACAAATCCACTACCAACAAAATAAGGAAAAGTACATGAAAAATGAAATGAGTGGCGAGCGAAGCGAAGACGATCCAAGTGCAATCATCCTCGAGAAATAACAATGAACACGGCTAGAGCTAAAGCACCTGCGAAAGACAAGAGCACACACCTGGAGAGATAACCAGGTCCTCAGAGGGACGTAATAAGACACATAATATCATGCCATATAAACTGAATAAATATTGCTCAAATAAATAAGTAAATCGAGTTATAACATGTTCCAATACGCACCTACTGAACGAGCGTACCATCCCCCCAACCAAACAAGGGCAGGAGATGGTAAACTAATTCATGGTAACGTATCTTCCCATGCTATGAATCCAATATGGTATCCGGACCCCAACAAGGTTCAATACCTTCTCATCGAAGTAGTAAGTCACACCTACAACCAAACAAGGACAAGATGTGACGAACTAATCTGCGACAAGTTATTGTTCCAAGCCACGGTCAGATACAAGTACCCAAACCAAAAGTACTCGTACCTAACGGATAGGGTAGCCTACCGTTCTAAGTGATATGTAGTTAAGAACAATCCTTCCTACGCATGGGCCCTGGCTGAATAGGATCGGCATAGTCCCCCTTGGGCACCAGAGGCCCCATCAGTAAGAGCATAACATTCCGCAGAATCGTCAGTGGCCGTCAGTAATCATGGGTCATCAACCCCGTATCTCCAGCGGAGAGTCCGGGTCACAAGGAAAAGTGCATCGAAGCCCATACGCTAAGGAATTGTCCTCCCCGCCCAATGCCTACTGTGTCGTATCCACAACACAAAATCACTATAACCGCTAGGTCAAACTAACATGCAACCACTATTAGCGGTTATTCCTATCGCACGGCTTGTACGTACTGGTGGCCAGCCAATCATGTACTTCCGTATTCTACATGCGACACACAACTTCGTGGTACAACGTGTCAAGGCCATGAATGCAACACACAAAGCTGGTCCCTTAAATCTAGGTTTAATTTGTAAGAAAATAATACACAGCAGGAAATTATAAATGAACAATAAGTTCTAACAGGTTATGCCATGTATCACAGTTTATTTTGCATAAAGAAAATAAGTAATGCATGAAATATGAGCTAAAAATAAATAAACAGCTAATGGCAAGGTGTCTTGCCTGGTAGTACGCCTGGTGTGCTGCGAGGATCAAGCTGGCATGAACTGTGACTTTGGTGCAACAACTATACATGGGGACCTCTGATGGTGGCACGGACAGTTCCATTGGGTCCAGAAGGGTCAATTTTGTTAGGGCGGACATGAGGACGTACCAAATTTGTAAGGACGAGGATTATGGCTAGTCGAGATGAGAGACGATAAAAAAATGTTAAGTAAGAATATATAACTTTTTAGGAATATTTATAATATTAGAAACTAAAAATATTTTAGTTCAGTATAAAATAATCATTTTAGACCCAAAATTCCAAATTTTGTCCAAATAAAATTTTTAAGTCAAAACTACATTTGAAAAATAACTAGAATACTATAATAATCAAAAATTATAGAATACCATGAAAATACAATAATATAATTAATTGAGATATTATAATATATAATTCAATAACAAATATGATATTAATAAAAAAACCGGTGATAATAATAATAATAAAATAGCAGATACTAAAAAAGAAGAAAGCAACATAAAACTAAACAAAAACAACAAACAGAAATAATAGTAATACTAATTAACAAAAAGTAATAATTGTTAATAATAATAATGACGATAATTATAATAATAATACTAATAATAATGCTAATGATAATGATATTAACAATAATGATAATAATACTTTAGTAATTGTAAATCCGAGTCAAAATATCTCAAAATAATTGACTCGAAATAACAAAAGTAATAATAAATAGAAAAGTAATAACTAATAATAAATAAAACTCTGCAGCAGTCATTCGACTGCTGCTCTTCAGTCTTCCCAAAAAGAAAAGAAAAAGTAAGGGAAAGAGAGAGAGAGGAGCGGAGAGAAAGAGGAGGCCGAGAGGGGGAGAGAGGCGACGGGGGAGGAAGAGGAAGGGGAAAAGGGATTGGCGGAGAGGGAGGAAGGCGGTCCGACGGGCTGTGAGGAGGAGAGAGGCGGCGAGTGGCGCTGGGCGGATGTTGGTGGAGGCGTACGGGGAGGAGATGGATGCTGGAGGAGGGGTCGCAAGGCGATGAGGTCCACGCCGGCGGCGATGCGAGGGCGGAGATCGCCTCGGGCGGCGCGCTGGGTTCCCGCGCGCGCGCGAACGGCGGCCGGAGGGCTTCCGCTTGGCGGCGTGGGGTCTCGCGGAGGAAAGGGTTTTGGAGGGGGCTCTCCGCACAGCGGTCGAAGGCGGCGGCTACGGTCGGGGGAAGAGATGGCTGGGTCGGAGTGGTGCGGTGGTGAGTTCTCGGCCGGCGCAGACATACGGCGACAGTAGCGACTAACGCTGGTGGCCGTGTGGTGTGGAGGATGGCTCGGCGCTCAGGCTCGCCGGCGGTCGTGCCGAAACTACGGTGGCGCGCGGGTGAGTCAATTTTTAGGATTTTATATTTTTTTCCTGTGTCGTGGCGGTTGTGTTGGTGGGGAAGGGTGTTGCCGGAAGAGGAGTTGGGGTACGGAGGTGGGGGTGTTACTGATGGTGGTGGCGGGCTGCCGGGGTGACCGGGGCGAGGCTGGCCGAAGCCAGGGGTTCGGTTGGAGTCTGAGGTGGTGGGGTTGATGCTGGTGATGGTGGTGGTGTTGAGGGACGGTGACGGGAAGAGGCCGGGGTTGCTGCCGTGGGTTGGTCGGATGTCGGGTGACCGGGTACGGAGGTGGTGGCTAGGTCCAGGGAGAGATCTGGTGAGGATGGCTGTGTTGGTGTCCTTAGGGTTAGATTTAGGATTTGGGATTGGATATTTGATTGTGTCGGGTCTGTCGACATGGGAGGATAAAATTGTACATGTACAAAATAATATGGAATAAGACGGGGATGGAACACGGACACGGTGCACGGGGTTAAGAATTATTGTGGATTATGATAAAAAGTTGGAGGAGTACCTGCCTATTTATAGGATGTGGGAATTCCCAATTGGATAAAGTTTAGGAATATTTAAACCCAAAATAGATAATTCATCTATTAATTTAAAACCAATCAAATCTAATCCAAATCTAAATCCAATTAAATCTAATTAAATTTTTAGTTTAAAAATTAAATAGAACAAATCAAATTTCAATTATTTAGCTATTTAAATAAATACATAAATTCAAATCAAGATTTAAATCTCTATAATAATTTCAAACTATATTTTTCCAAAAATACTAATAATAATAATTTCAAAAATTATATTAATATTTAAAATAAACCAATAAATAATTACAAATATATATGTATGCACAAATAATGTTTTCATAATTATATTTTTCTAGTATACCATAAAAATATTTAATAATTGCATAAATGAAGGTTTTTAGTAAATAAAATAACAACTTGGGATTGATAGTAAAATAATTACTGCATAGATTATTTTGAAACTATAAATAATAAATAAAATATTTTTCTAAAATATGTACGCTCACACATATTCGCACTCGTCGAGCAAAAATAAAATTTCGTGCGCGACGTAAAATACGACTACGCGACGTACAATACAAAATTTTAAATCCGTACAAATATTAAATAAAAATAAAAAATATAGTAGAAATTTAGGGGTTTACATCCTACCCAACTTAAAAGAATTTCGTCCTCGAAATTAAGAATTAGTAGGGGGGTGAGAGGACACAAGGGGGTATCAATGGGGATCCAATAATGACAATGTTTTCACAAAATCATGTCGTAAGAAATCGCAATCTAGTTCATTGAAAGATAATACGGTATGGTCACGTGGGTCGCGAGTTAAGGCACGAATAAGAGATTGATTAGGTTCATGCCTAAATCAAGTGACTTGGAAGGTTCATGATAGCGAATATAGGGCCAAGAAAAGGATGAGTGGTTTAGGGTGAAGATATAGCAACATTGAGTGAGAATGGTCATAGCTGATGTGAAGGTTAGAGGAAGTTCTAGTATGACACTTTCGTCCTTCTAAAATAGGTGAAGGCGAAAGCAATATAGAGTTCGAAGGAGGCGTTATCGAATACGAATACGTGATTCAAAGACGATTGAATAATTTCAAAAGAAGTGTCAAGGCAGTCGCGGATGGGACTCTAAAGGACAAGTTTAGCTATGTCCCCATCCATGTAGAATAATAGGCAAAAGCGAACCAAAGTACACTTGGTTGATCAGACCATTATGCACCGGTTCTGATTAGACAACATGTTAGTGGAAATTCTTCCAATAACATATGTCATGAACAAGCTTGATAAAGATTTGAGCTTGCAAAAACTAGGCTACATTAGCATCATTAGTCTAGATAGTAAAAATATAGGCACGAGATTAAGATTGAAATAAAGAACAATTATGAATAGCCTAAGAGTCATAAGGATCTAAGTCTTGTTTATTCCTATACCATCATTCTATGGTTTTATTTACCAAGGTTTGGTTGACTAAATGAGTTAAATTCCTCTAGTCTCTATGGTCTAGATAATCCTATTATTCTTAATGGTCAAGGGTGTGTCAAGTCGTGGGGTATTCTACCCAACTTAAAAGAATTAAGCTAAGGGTGTTGGGACATCTAACTAGTAAGGTCAATCTCTAGCAAGCACGAAGAAAAGATAAGAATAACGATAGAATGAATCAAGCAAATGCAATCGATGAGTCAAACGGTAGATAAAATCTAGGAAAGAGGTCAAATATGTGGATGAGATCCTAGACTTCTAATCCTATTCACAGGCTTGCTTGGTACGGTAAAGTAACCAAACAATTTATCTTGACCTGCATGGGCCACCACAAAAATATATAACGCCCCAGTCCCAAAATACGTAGGACTAGGAACGTAGACATGCCAGCTGTATTCATACGAAGTATACTCCAATATATAGAAGCCTCGTATAAATACATAAGCTGTAAAATACAGTAGAACCATAACTAACTAATCTCATCCACAAATTAAAGAATAAAAGATATCATATATCAACTATGAATTTGTTTTGATACATATGTTGGGCGGAGACAAATCCACTACCAACAAAATAAGAAAAAGTACATGGAAAATGAAATGAGTGGCGAGCGAAGCGAAGACGATCCAAGTGCAATCATCCTCGAGAAATAGCAATGAACATTGCTAGAGCTAAAGCACCTGCGAAAGACAAGAGCACACACCTGGAAAGATAACCAGGTCCTCAGAGGGACGTAACAAGACACATAATATCATGCCATATAAACTGAATAAATATTGCTCAAATAAATAAGTAAATCGAATTATAACATGTTCCAATATACACCTACTGAACGAGCGTACCATCCCCCAACCAAACAAGGACAGGAGATGGTAAACTAATTCACGGTAACGTATCTTCCCATGCTATGAATCCAATATGGTATCCGGACCCCAACAAGGTTTAATACCTTCTCATCGAAGTAGTAAGTCACACCTACAACCAAACAAGGACAAGATATGACGAACTAATCCGCGACAAGTTATTATTCCAAGCCACGGTCAGATAAAGTACCCAAACCAAAAGTACTCGTACCTAACGGATAGGGTAGCCTACCGTTCTAAGTGATATGTAGTTAAGAACAATCCTTCCTACGCATGGGCCCTGGCTGAATAAGATCGGCGTAGTACCCCTTGGGCACCAGAGGCCCCATTAGTAAGAGCATGACGTTCCGCAGAATCGTCAGTGGCCGTCAGTAATCATGGGTCATCAAAACCGTATCTCCAACGGAGAGTCCGGGTCACAAAGGAAAGTGCATCGAAGCCCATACGCTAAGGAATTGTCCTCCCGCCCAATGCCTACTGTGTCGTATCCACAACACAAAACCACTATAACCGCTAAGTCAAACTAACATACAACCTCTATTAGCGGTTATTCCTATCGCTCGGCTTGTACGTACTGGTGGCCAGCCAATCACGCACTTTCGTGTTCCACATGCGACACACAACTTCGTGGTACAATGTGTCAAGGCCATGAATGCAACACACAAAGGTGGTCCCTTAAATCTAGGTTTAATTTGTAAGAAAATAATACACAGCAGGAAATTATAAATGAACAGTAAGTTCTAACAGGTTATGCCATGTATCACAGTTTATTTTGCATAAAAAATAAGTAATGCATGAAATATGAGCTAAAAATAAATAAACAGCTAATGGTAAGGTGTCTTGCCTGGTAGTACGCCTGGTGTGCTGCGAGGATCAAGCTGGCATGAACTGTGACTTTGGTGCAACAACTATACATGGGGACCTCTGATGGTGGCACGGACAGTTCCATTGGGTCCAGAAGGGTCAATTTAGTTAGGGCGGACATGAGGACGTACCAAATTTATAAAGGACGAGGATTATGGCTAGTCGAGATGAGAGACGATAAAAAATGTTAAGTAAGAATATATAACTTTTTAGGAATATTATAATATTAGAAACTAAAAAAAATTTAGATGAGTATAAAATAATCATTTTAGACCCAAAAATCCAAATTTTGTCCAAATAAAATTTTTAAGTCAAAACTACATTTGAAAAATAACGAGAATACTATAATAATCAAAAATTATAGAATACTATGAAAATACAATAATATAATTAATTGAGATATTATAATATAATTCAATAACAAATATGATATTAATAAAAAACCGGTGATAATAATAATAATAAAATAGCAGATACTAAAAAGAAGAAAGCAACATAAAACTAAACAAAAACAACAAACAATAATAGTAATACTAATTAACAAAAAGTAATAATTGTTAATAATAATAATGATGATAATTATAATAATAATAATACTAATAATAATAATGCTAATAATAATGATATTAATAATAATGATAATAATACTTTAGTAATTGCAAATCCGAGTCAAAATATCTCACAAATAATTGACTCGAAATAACAAAAGTAACAAAGTAATAATAAATAAATAAATAATAACTAATAATAAATAAAACTCTGCAGCAGTCATTCGACTGCTGCTCTTCAGTCTTCCCAAAAAGAAAGGAAAAAGTAAGGAAAAGAGAGAGAGAGGAGCGGAGTGAAAGAGGAGGCCAAGAGGGGGAGAGAGGCGACGGGGGAGGAAGAGGAAGGGGAAAAGGGATCGGCGGAGAGGGAGGAAGGCGGTCCAGCGAGCTGTGAGGAGGAGAGAGGCGGCGAATGGAGCTGGGCGGATGTTGGTGGAGGCGTACGGGGAGGAGATGGACACTGGAGGAGGGGTCGCACGGCGATGAGGTCTACGCCGACGACGATGCGAGGGCGGAGAACGCCTCGGGCGGCGCGCTGGGTTCCCGCGCACGCGCGGACGGCTGCCGGAGGGCTTCCGTGTGGCGGTGTGGGGTCTCGCGGAGGAAAGGGTTTTGGAGGGGGCTCTCCGCACGACGGTCGAAGGCGACGGCTACGGGCGGGGGAAGAGATGGCTGGGTCGGAGTGGTGCGGTGGTGAGTTCTCGATCGGCGTAGACACACGGCGACGGTAGCGGCTTACGCTGGTGGCCGTGTGGTGTGGAGGATGGCTCGGCGCTCAGGCTCGCCGGCGGTCGTGCCGAAACTACGGTGACGCGCGGGTGAGTCAATTTTTAGGGTTTTATATTTTTTTTGCTGTGTCGTGGCGGTTGTGTTGGTGGGGAAGGGTGTTGCCGGAAGAGGAGTTGGGGTACGGAGGTGGTGGTGTTACTGATGGTGGTGGCGGGCTGCCGGGGTGACCGGGGCGAGGCTGGCCGAAGCCAGGTGTTCGGTTGGAGTCTGAGGTGGTGGGGTTGATGCTGGTGATGGTGGTGGTGTTGAGGGACGGTGACGGAAAGGCCGGGGTTGCTGCCGTGGGTTGGTCGGATGTCGGGTGATCGGGTACGGAGGTGGTGGCTAGGTCCAGGGAGAGATCTGGTGAGGATGGCTGTGTTGGTGTCGTTAGGGTTAGATTTAGGATTTGGGATTGGATATTTGATTGTGTCGGGCTGTCGACATGAGGATGAAATTGTACATGTACAAAAAAATATAGAATAAGACGGGGAGGGAACACGGACACGGTGCACGGGGTTAAGAATTATTGTGGATTATGATAAAAAGTTGGAGGAGTACCTGCCTATTTACAGGATGTGGGAATTCCCAATTGGATAAAATTTAGGAATATTTAAACCCAAAATAGATAATTCATCTATTAATTTCAAACCAATCAAATCTAATCCAAATCCAAATCCAATTAAATCTAATTAAATTTTTAGTTTAAAAATCAAATAGAACAAATCAAATTTTAATTATTTAGCTATTTAAATGAATACATAAATTCAAATCAAGATTTAAATCTCTATAATAATTTCAAAATATATTTTTCAAAAAAATACTAATAATAAATTTCGAAAATTACATTAATATTTAAAACAAACCAATAAATAATTACAAATATATGTATGCAGAAATAATGTTTTCGTAATTATGTTTTTCTAGTATACCATAAAAATTTAATAATTGCATAAATGAAAGTTTTTAGTAAATAAAATAACAACTTGGTATTGATAGTAAAATAATTACTGCATAGATTATTTTGAAACTATAAAATAATAAATAAAATATTTTTCTAAAATATGTACGCTCACACATATTCGCACTCGTCGAGCAAAATAAAATTTCGTACCGACGTAAAATACGACTACGCGACGTACATACAAAATTTTAAATCCGTACAAATATTAAATAAAAATAAAAATATAGTAGACATTTAGGGGTTTTACACATGCCCGGGTGCAGTCTGAAGCAGGCTTGTCAAAACCGTTCGATGAATGCTCGAACTGTTTCCTTCTCCTTCTGACGTATCTCTATGAGGGATGCCATTGTCATGTCCTTCCCTCCATCGTAGAAACGATCGAGGAGAGATGCGTCAAGTCGTCGAAGGAAGATATGTTGTCAGGGAGACTGCAGTACCAGTCGTAAGCCACTCCTTTCAGTACCCCGACAAATATGCTGGAGAGTAGCGCATCTTCCTTCGGAGAAGTCCCGTTTGAGATTGAAAGTACGTCAGATAGCAGCGTGGAGAGACCTTCCCATCGTATGGCGTCAATATTATGGTTTATACTTGGGAGGATAAACCACTTTGTTCCATTGGAGGGGGCATGGTTGTGGGATCCCATCTTCTGGCGCTCCTCCTGTCTGTTCTTGGACTCAAAGCACTCGCGCAAGTCCCTGATCATCTCAACCACGTCTTCCGTAGAGCTGGGAGTCGAAAAAGGTGGTACAGCCTGGAGTTGAGCATTTGATGGCTCCGATGTCCGTGGTGCTTCGCGGTGATCTGTATCCATGGATACCCGTTAAAGGGGTACAGTTTATTCTCCATTGGCCCCTGGGTCAGGACCGGTAGAAGGTTCCCTGGCCAAAGCTGACCGTATCTCAAACACTGCTTGAGTCAGTGTTTATATGGAGGCAGAGAGGGTTCTGAGTCCCCCCTCCAAAGTATCCATGCGCTGGACGAGGTCTGCAGGCGGCATATCTGACTCTGTATCACCTCCAGTCATATACGGTCATGATGTGGCTGGAAGTGGATGGATCGGTTGAGGCTTCGCTTTCGGCCTCACTCTCCTGTGGAGGAGTCACTTCTCCTGGAGCTTCGTCTTGGCTACCCCAGCTATGTCCTGGGGGATATCTTTGCCTTCGGGATCGGCAAGGACTTGGCTACCCCCAGATGTGCACTGGCGGACGTTTTCGTCTTCAGGAGGACGATCAGCAAGGATTGTCTACCCCCAGTTATGCTCTGGAGGACGTCTTCGTCTTCAGAAGGAGGATCAACAAGGGCTTGACTACCCCCAGCTTCCTCCAAGATCTTCTTTCTCCCCGAGTGCCTTCAAACACTCCAGAGTACGGGACAGTTGTCTTGGTTTTCCTCGGCTGGCTCTTGGATGAGGACGAGACCGAGGAGTTGCCAGTCATCTTTCGGATTGACGAGGAGTTAGAGATTACGTTGCATGAAGCAACCTTTAGTTATGGCTCCTCTTCAATTGACACTTTCTTCCCGAGGAGACGTTGGAGGGGTGTTGATGATTGCAGTCGCTGGAACGCAGACTACATTGGTGGTGGGACTGCTGTTTTACAACAACAGTTGATGGTGAATACAGCATAGTTGTCCCTGTGAGGGGCACATTGTGCTTGTCAGTCGACTCTCCTGATCGGCACTTGTGACTGATCATATTATGTAAATCATTGGAGGAGAGTGCCACCTTCGCACCCCCATCAGGCGCATGGCAAGGCCAAGCGCCGGGGTGGTCAGGTGAATGTTGCGCCCCCTGAACCAACGCAAAAGATGCGCTCATATCAGTAGTAGGGGTATAACATTTACAGTGACTTGAACCAGCCACAGACGTACATTCTATGTAGACGATGGGATTTAAGGCCACAGAGTTTGCCTTGTTCGACTTGGTTGCGAACGCAACAGATGCGCCCAAGTGAGGTAAGGACTTTGAAGGTCGGCTCGTTTCTGGCACAGAAGCACCCGAGGCGACCTTATACAGCTTACCATCAGCAGCGCACATGATTGTGAGCGCATGCTTCTGGTTTGCCGCTGGCATAGCATATTTGAGACGCATAGCCCGTGCTGCCTTGGACTTCTTCGTACCAGTCCGCTGGGGTGCATAGTACTCAGAGTCCAAATTCTCCTCGCCACGACAGCGAGTGAGTCTGTCAAAGACAGAAGCCTTCTGGGGCGCATCAGAGTTACTGTGCAGGGCGTTAGATGTGCTCCTGCTCCGTCGACACATATTCCTTGTCTGAGAAGGAGATGCTGGGGAATGTGATCAGTACCACACTTTTTCGAGAGATGTGCTGCACCGATGGGCACATCCTGGCTGTTGAGGATGTCAGCGAGAAGGATGGACTGCATTGGCGCATCCCTTTCAGTGATGGTGCCAGGGGCCTCGACCTTGCGCACCCAGACTTGGCGAGTCTTCTTTGGTTTTGGCAGCCGCTTCGAAGGACTTGCGCTGCCTTCAAAGATGAACTCCTCATACGCCTATTAATTGAGGCGTATGACCAGCATCTTGTGGGAGGATCCCACCTTCACGTCGTCGGATTGCGATACAGCTTTCTCGGTGGAGGAGAAAGAGGTCCCCAGCAGAGTCGCCAGCTTGTTTGCCATTAAAATCTTTTTACAGTTTCAATTACAAACAGAACAGTGTTACAATGTAGGACTTAGATGTAGTCCAACGAGAACACTTTTGTTTATCTGGGTCCCTATGTCGATGGAGCGAGTGGTAATGCGTTGACTCCGTTGATGATCTGACGATGGTTCTCGGTTCTCTGAAGGTCTTAGTTGCTCTGGGTGCTGGAGTTTGCAGATGGGAAGAAGACGTTGAGTGTCTCTTCCGATCTTGGTGGATGATAACTCTGATGCCTTTTTTTGTCTGTGTACGTATGTATATTACGTGTTCCGTAAGAAGGAGATGATCCCTCTGTTTATAGTTTGCAGGCTGGCTGCTCATGCGTGCATATGGAGGATGCGCCTATACGTGGGGACTCCACGTGGTTGAAGCTGCGGGAGGCGCATGGATGATGCACCATCATTTGTGGGTTGAATCCTTCATACTGCATTTGGCGGCTAACACATAGCAGGGGAGAGGATCTTTTTTACTGAAAACTTGGGTGATTAGTACCCCTTTATAAGCTGAATTGAGTCAAAGGACACGGATCGTAGGTCCATGGCTCAAAAGATCTCAGATTTGGTGGAGAGTGATCTGACAGGATACGTCTGGGTTTGGGCGCATAAGAAGACTTTGGCTCGTAACCTTCAGGAGACACGAACTGGTCTGGGCGCATGGCTTTTGTGGCGCATATGAGTCTTCAGTAGCATGATCGAGGAGGCGGGTACTGCGACTTGACTTCTGTCTTTAGGAATCAGAAGTAAGTCAGAGACGCATGGCTTTTTAGGCACATACGAATCTTCTGGCGCATGGCTGCGGAGGCGCATGCGAGTGGCTGATCGGCCACGTGGCTTGTAACAGCTAGAGAAGAGTAATGATGACTCTGTCGTCAGTTGTGCTTTGTTCTCTGAAAAAACTGTTGCTGCTCTGTCATCGAGGTGTGGCTGCTGTCGTGTCAGCCTTCAGTATTTTATGTTTTTTTACGGGTGATAGGCCTTTAAGTGGGTGCATTAATCTGCATTCCACTAGGTGCATGGGGACGTGTGGACGCATCTTTATGAGGCGCTCGGTGCTGATGGACGCGCGTCTGTACGATACGCGGAGTCTGACCGGCGCATCCATTTTCATGACGCGTCTTTATTGGTCCGACTTTTGTGTTCTTTAAGTGCTTTAAATAGCCATTTTGACTTGGCCGAATTCGAAGGGTCAGGTTCATCACCATAAATGCAAATTCATTACACGGGATTCGGAGAGCCTGCCACTTGGCGCATGGGTTTGATTTGCCCGGCCAATAAATAGTGGCAAGGAGAGTTTGCTTCTTGTTCTCTCACTTCTTCCCGAATGAACTTATTTGCTTGAGCACATTCTATTGACAAGATGCTCCTGAGGGTGAAGATGCGACGACTTGTCTTCGTTCATCCACTTGAAGGTGACTGTTATATCCAAAAGTCGAAGTCGAGGACTTCTGAGGCAGGCGGAAGGTGCATGTTGCATCCCGAGATCGGGATGCACGAGCCTTGTCTCCGTTATGCTGGAAAAGCACAGATTGGAATTGTGGTGCTCCCAGCTTTGGAGAGCTCTTTCTCCTGCCAGAGTGGGTGTTTCCTATTCTGGTTTGTTGAAAGCTGCTCCTTTAGCCGCGGATCGGAGCTATGGTGCTCTTCTCTTCCTTGGGCTTTGGAGAGCTCTTCCTCCAGCTAGGTTGGGGTTGATCGCCCACCCTTGTTCCGCTCAATAAATGCTTCATTAGTCGAAGCATTTGATCGGGTCGAAGTAAGACGCATATGCTGAGACTTCATGATGCGCATAACTGAGACTCTGAAGAGATACGCCTGACTGAGACGCTGAAGAGGTGCGCCTGGCTAAGACGCTGAAGTGATACGCCTAACTGAGATGCTGAAGAGATACGCCTGACTGAGACGCTGAAGTGATGCGCCTGACTGATGATGTGCCTGGTGGGAGGCACATGGTAGTTTGCTGCGCCTGGGTGTAGTCTTAGGATCTTTCTTTTTGTAGAAATTCTCCTATGTAAAGCCTTTTAGACATGTAATAGACTTTTATATGAAATAAAATCTTCTTTTGATGTCTATACTTTTGGTATCTTGCTGTGCCAAGTACTTCGTTTGAGTTCCCTGGCGCATGTTCTGAGTAGTATTTGAGCGCATAGGAATTCTGGCACATAAATGCGCCCTGAACTTCCATGCTTCTACAGGGGCATCCACATCGTCGGAGGACTGACAAAAAATGGCTACGATCTGAGCTGGCGTAGGAAAGAATGGGGCGTCCCGTGTATGAAAACTTATCGGCTAGGGCGTCGCACGGGCGGTCGAGGACCGGCACCATTCTACCACGGGTATAAACGACGGCTGACCATGCGGCCCGTCGTGCGGCACCCAATGGGCGTCGAGAAGACGTGGTAAGGGCGTTGTGTGCATAGAACGGGTGGCTGGACGAAACCGGCTGTCGTAGGCGTCGTGTAGACGTCGGGGCGCCTTCGGCGTCGTGGGCTAAGCGAGGTGTTGAGTTGCTGGCGTCGAAAGGCGTCGGCCGTCCCGTGAGGCTCTGGAGCGCACAGAGTGCGCGAGGCGTATGTGGGCAATGATGAAAAAGCCAGTGCGGACAAGATCCGCACGAAGAGTCCAAATCGACATGACGACCGGCTAAAAATTGGGTACGGAGAGACACACGATTTAACTGAGCTCGCACGTGCTGGAATATATATATATAAAATATTATATATATATATATCTATATATATATATATATATATATATATATATGCCTTAGAAGCCTAACAAAGAATAGATAGGGTTTTGATATTTTAAATTCCAAACTTATGTTTATTGATTCAGTTAATTCTAAATATATGTTCCTTAGACTTCGACTCAGTACCAGACCCGTACCAACACCTCAAGACGACAGGCAAGTACATTTTTTGATAGTTTTTATACTTGATAACTTTTATGATTCGTGTATTTAGTATTGTCTTACATTGATTTTCTATTTGATTCTCGACACGATGGTTACACGATGTAGTATTTTTATGGATTCATATGAGTAAATTGTTCCTATTAGACTGGCTATCAGGACACTTTTACATACATCACTTATATTTATCTGGCTGGTCTTATATACTGGATCTATTAGTACTAGTCGGACGAAAAAATACTTTAGTTGACATGTGAACACTCCCAAATCCAGAACCACTTTCTCATGTCTATTCTGGAACGATAGCGCTCGAACACTTCACGTGTGGTATGTCATATTTTTCCTAGTCGTTTACATGTCAAAGTGGTATTTTAAAACACTAGTTTGGTGTAGTCCTTATATACATCACTGGTTCTTGTTTTAGTTGTTCATTATTGATTCTCACTTACTAAACTTATTGTTATTGTCGTGTTTGCCTATTCACTTTATGTTCCGTTCCATGATTCTATTCTTATCTATTCGTCATGTTTTTTAATTACTATTTACTGATTTATAGACTTTGTCAATTATTGGAACTACTGTTAGAAATGTACTCGTTCCATCCTGACTGGATAATATTTTTTAGACAATGAGCTTGAGGACAGGTGCCCTAACCCTTATGGAGGACAAGAGAACCATGGTTTGGACCCAACAGAAATATAAGCTTGCTAAATTCTAGAAGTAGCCTAATTTAGCTAAATTGGCATTTGATCGGATTTGTCTCCGGATTTAATTGTTTGTTTGACATTTGGACCATGTAGTTAACTTTTAGGATTCGTTTATTTCTTTGAATTAAAGACTATTATTTCTTCGCTATATTCTATCATGCGATTTTTTGCTTAGAGTTGTGATTGAGTATTTGTTAGCTATAAATTATTGTCCTCCCAAGCGGAATGAATTATTGTGTGGGTTGTTCATCATATTGATATTATACAGCGTTCTACCAACAGCACTGCGGCTTAAGCTGGCGTACGCACGACTCGTGCCCAAATTCCGTGTGCGAGTCGTGATATCTAGGTATTAGAAGTTTTTAATGTGGTAGATCTAGGTTTTTATCATGAGTAGTTTGATTTCTTTGCTCAATTCGTATTTGTTATGAATATGTGACCACCAAGTGTTCGATACATGTCCCCAAAGGAATTTTTGTGTCCTTTTTGATTCGAGATTGGGTGTATATGTCCCAAAAAGGATACGTGACGTTGTGTCAGGGTATCTTATGATACGCGCGGTTAGATTTGGTTGTATACATGTGTTCTTTAATCCAAAAAACCAAAATTTGTCATAGTATTTGTCCTCATTTTTAGCAGCCATATCAACTTAGAAATGCCATAACTCCTAACTCAGGACTGCGATTAATCTTCTTTTTTTAAACGAACAATATCGAAGTTAGCTTTCCATATAATATATAATATATATATATATATATATATATATATATATATATATATATAATATATATATATATATTATATATATATATATATTAGTAGGTCAAATAGGTGCAGTATTGGTTTCAAGTATAAAAATGACTATACGATATAGGCATTTTGTGTATGCTATGAGCCTAGGTAGTATGGATATCAAGTTGTCACGCCCCAGAACCAGAATACTGGCAGGAAGGGACGGACCAGGCCAGCTACGTATACCAAAGTTCTCCAGTACTCTGAAATAACATATAAGCTGTATAGATGGGGGTTACTACTACAAACCAACAGTCAATCCTAGGTCATATAATCCTAGATATCTCAATCACAGTCAAGCAAATAATGTACAAGGATATGATCATCAGGCATATAGACAGTAAAGCGTCCCAAACTATAACATATAGATGAACATGAAGCTAGTAATACAAAATAAAGAACTAGCAAGACTAAGTAATAGATGATGAGCTCTAGCTGCAATTTAGAAATATACAGATCATGTCTAGGCCAATAGGACAAAAGTCAAGTCTAAAACACGAACTAAACACGTGCTCGATGGCTAAACGCCTCAAAAGAATATGTACAAAAAAGAGTGGGTAAGAAAAAGAACACCCACTCAAGCCCCTAGTGTCACGCCCCAGAACCAGAATACTGGAGAGCGGGGGCAGACATAGCCAGCTACGTATATTGAAATGGATTCCATCTCGCTATACGGTCACGGCTGTCTAGATACATGAGGGTTTACTACAAGCCACAGTCTCCTATGGTCATGAACAAGCCTAGTGTCTCAATCACAAGCAAGTAAGTAAATGTTACAAGATGTATGATCATTAAATATACAATAATAAGGCGTCCCAAATATTATATATTCAGCTGATCATGAAGCTAGTCGTTACAAAATGTGAGGACTAGCAAGAGTTTAGTCATACATGATCAACCCTAGGATCTGTCAATCATGTTAGCCCGTAGGCAGACAGTAAGTAAAGTGCAATCGAGCTAAACAGGTGCTCGTCGGCTTAACGCCTCAAAAGAATATTTTTACAATAAAGTGGGAGATCAAAAATAAACCCACTCGTTGCCAGGGTTCCGTCTAGTGGCCACCATCTGGCTGGAAGGTCGGTAGATCCTCTGGAGCTGCTCCGAAATCTGGCCATACAAAACCAGCTGGGTCAGATCCTAGAAAGAGCAAGTGCCACAAAGGAAGCTTCACTTAGGAACTAAAACCAGCAATCAGCACAGATATAATTAAAGTAAGAACTGGAAATAAAGAAAATACATCAGGATGATATACGACGAGATAACCATGGAACTATTCAGATAACCAGGTTACAACCCGTAAACCAAACAAGGACCGGGGTTGTAATCCTTCGTCTGAACAGAACTTGGAACTCTCAGCATTTATCGGTAAAATAATTACAAGCATCCTGGTCATTCAATAATCTGGAACAGGATCAGGACAAGACTAGACCGGTTAGACTCCATCCAATCATTTCACGGCCAAGCAATAATTACGGCTTGATACTTTAACTAACTAGGGTTATCACAGGCCTAATTACTAGCAGATGCAGTGAGATTATTCTACAGCCACAAGCCCTGCAGACCATCCAGGTTACCCAGGACGAAAGATTAGGGTTGAATCCAGGTGGGTACATCGTCCAGGAAACGTATGTACCCTTAAGTAGCTTGAAGGGTGCAACACATGACAGTGTGCTGGAAATGTGCCCTACTCGACGGCAGGCTACAGATCCCAGGCGCGCCCAGGTAACGGGATTGCATGTAGCTGGGAAATCTCTTTATGACTAATGTGTTAATCTAGTTATTAACCTTAGTCCATTTCAATAGGTACTCCTGACCGTGGTACTCAGAAGTCCCTCTCTAGACATGATGCAAGACAGGACTGGTTTATTTGTACAAGCACAATCGCCCACGGTGTCCATGTAATTTATACAGGTCATGTCATGTCAGGTAGCCGTCGCAACAGCTTCTCAAGATATATCATATCAGGTTTATCATGTCAAGTATTCTTGTCAGGAGTACGCCACGACGGGCCACTATCAGGTCATGTCAGGTTTATCATTCCAAACATGTTAAACAAATCCATGATTATCAAGTTCATGACAAAAGGCGTAAGGGTATAAAATGGACATAAAATATCTAATAAAAGAGTTACAAAACATGGGCAAATAATGATAAATAATAGTACACAGGAACATGAGAAGTCATGCGGCTTAGTCATATGCGGTCAGGAAAGGGTAGACTCATGCGACCTAATTAGAACAGCGCATGCGGCCAGGGTCACTGGATTACATGCGGCCAAGACAAGGGGGCGCATGCGGCTGGAAGGGGAGCAAGGGCGCATGCGGTCAGGAAACAAATCTCCATGCGGCCAGGAAATAAAGGATGTACATGCGGCTGGGATAAATCGAACTCATGCGGCCCAGACTAAGAAGTCCCTGCGACTGAATTGATATAGGGTCATGCGGCCCAAAATCCGAGTTCATGCGGCTCGAATTTCGGCCTCAAGACAAGACGGGCGCGCAGCGTATGCGGCTGCAGGAATGGAGATGGTCTCATGCGGCTGGGAGGGGATCAGGGTCTATGCGGCTCGAGGATCCAGTCAGTCATGCGGTTGAGAGGAACTGAGGACTTATGCGATTAGGTTCAATTCGTATTTATGCGGCCAAGGATGAAAGCAGTCTTATGCGGCCAGGACGCAAGGGCCTCATACGATTTAAGAATGAGACTCAGTCCATGCGGCTGAAGGTCTCATACGGCTGAATCACTTGCCGCATGAATTGCCATGCGGTCAAGTCAAGCACTGTTCTTCTTCTCCAAATTTTAGAGAGAAGAACACCATGAACCCAAGCTTCCAAGCTCCATAAAACCTTCATCCAGAGCCCAAATCCGAACTTCCATAGGTCAAAATAGGGTAGAACGAAATTCTCTACAACATGGAACCATCAAAACACAGAAATAACAAGATTAAGTAGATCAAAACCCAAGAAATCCGAAAATAATGCAAACTTAGATCTACAAGAATCTAGCCATGGAAATTAGAAAAGCCAGTACTAAAGTGCTTTAGAATGTAGTAAAGAAGAGAATGGAGCAATAAAATCAGAGTTCCTCCATGAAGCAAGTTGCACTTGCCTAGACCTCTTCTCTCTCTGGTAGGTAAGAAGTAAATGAGGAAGAAGAAGATGAGTAATGAAGAGAGAGAAAGAAGAAATGGCAATAAATATCAAAGGTGGTGGTAGGTAGGGGGTTCATCCAAGGGTTCATCATGAACCCAAGCAAAACCAAGCCAGGCCGAACCAACCAACCCGAACCAGGAATAGACCAAGCCAAGAAGGAAATGCCAAGCCAGGAAATCATGCAATAAAATACGTACACGTATTCCAAGAATACGTGATACGAACCACAGGCATTACACCTAGGTGCTCCGGGTGGTCACCATCGAGTGAAAGGTCCAGACGATCCTCGGGTGCCTCAACTAAATTCGGTCAATACAAAACCAGTGGGGTCAGACCTCCAATAGCAAGAACCACAATGGAAGACAAACTATGAACTAAAACCAGCATACAAATCATAGCAACTCTAAAGTAAAGCAGTAAACGCGGGACAAGAATAATGTAAAGGTACCACAGGAATATAAAAGAAAACTAGAAATATGTAAGAAAATAACATGTGAACATGTGAATATACAGGGTATGTATCATGTGATAAAATCGAGCATGTGGGACTAGTGGTAAGGACAAGCATGCGAGACATGTAATTAAACTAAGACTGTAGCAGAAATGATACCATATGAGAAAATTATAGGAAGCTAGGTACCGAAATAAGATAAACTGGAACAAGATTAAACTAAACAGGAATGGACTCCATCCATCAATTACGACCGAACAATGACTACGGCTTGATACTTTAGCTAACTAGTGTTGTCACAATCCTAATTACTAACAAATACAAGTTTGAGAAATCCAATCCAGTTACCTACCCTGCAGACTACCGGATTGATCCAAGACAAAAGAAAAACAAGTATAGCAGACACACCGCAGTAAGATACGCATGTCCTAAGGAAGTGCCCCACTCGACGGTGTGCTGGAAGAGTGCTCATCATGACAGATAACTGCAAATCCCTAGTATATATATATATATATATATATAATAATATATATATATATATAATATATATATATTATATATATATATATAGACTGGGAAATAAGGGGTGCACGCAACCGAGAAAGTCTCACCTCCCAATGATCCAGATAATCAAGCTAGTTTATAGTTCCTACATTTTCATTTAGGATTCCGGGTGTGGCATTCCGCAAAATCCATCGTAAATATGAGACATGCGAGACAAGACAAGACAAGCAAGATTGTGCACTACAATAAGCCACAACAAGACATGACAATATCAAGACAAGAGTGCGCTACGACGAGCCACTATCAAGAAGCTAGATATGTACTGGAATCAAGAATGCACCATTATAGGCCACTATCAAGAAAGCTTGGAAAATACATATATAAAGTACACCACGATGGGTCACTATCAAGTAAATATTGGACATGGCATAGACAATAAGGTACAATAAATCTGGAAGGGCATAGTAATACATAGTGAGCATAGAAGAACCTATGAACATAAGCTAGTGTTAAGTGTATATAGGGTGTACAATCATTCTCTAAGTATACATGGTCATCTAATCATGTTAAGAATTCATTACAGTCAAAAAAAATATCAAAAACGGACAGAAACGGACAAAAATAGACAAAAAGAGCCTAAAACAGCCTAAATCGGTATACCGACGATATACTGCGGTATATCAGCGGTATTTCGGCCAAACACAGAAAGTTTCTGGGAAGAAAATATGTATAAATCGGTATTTCGTCGGAATTTCGATTTTCTCGACAACGACAAAATCCTAAAATTTGCCAAAACTTGTTTCAGCTATAAAATTTTTATTTTAAATCGAAATTTGAATTTTCAAAAGTCAAAATCGCATAGAATTAAATTTGCTACAACATAGAAGTATTAGTTTTCCCAAATTAAAACATTTGATATATCAATACCTCAAAATACTCCAAAAATAGATTTTTGGGACACCGAAACGGGTTTTAATTTCCACCAAACTTAAAATCCATGGTATATAAACTAGGTGAGGGCCTCATATAACATATGTGGCCAAGATACATGATGGTAACAACAATATCACTCTCGATATCGAGTTTTCTACTAAGTTAATATTGGAATTTAACAATAAATCAAAACCTAGTTCTAACAAAATTTAGAAACATGCATATAGACGAGAATTATAGGGAAAACATTTTTAACCAAATGATTTTAGGACAATTCTAAGCATTTAATACCAAGGAAAACAAAAAAGACAACAAAACAATATGGTTCAATAATTTGTCAAGATGTACTTGCCTAGGTTAAGCTCCAAGCCAAATCTTCTACTCCACCACCAAGAGGGGTACGAAATCACACTCTAGGCCTCTAGGCCAAGCTTTCCTATGCTCTTGAGGCAAATGAATGAAAGTGAAGAGGGAAGGAAGAAAGAATAAAAAGAGGAAGGAGAGAGAAAGTAAAAGAGTATATATAGAAGGGAGAATAAATCTTGACCGTTGGATGGTGATCCATGTCAAAATCTAAGTCAATCGTGGCCGTCCAAAGAAAACCAAGTATCCATTGGGTAATAGGGTGCATCTACACTATTTACGAAAATATCTAAACATTATTCATCAAAATATCTAAAACACTATTTACGAAAATATCAGAAACACTATTCATGAAAATATCAAAAATCAAAAATATCCATAATGTGGAAAATCTGTTCGGGTGGTATGCCGTCGGTATGCACCGGTATACTGGCGGTATGCCGGTCAAGAAAAAACCTACAATTTTGAGAAAATTTTAAAGCGTTCCGAAAACCAATAAAATACGAAATACACTACTAAATACGTATCCGTATAAAAACTGACACTGTAAGACAAGTCTCACAAGTCTTCCCTCCTTAGAAAAATTCTGTCCTCGAAATTTCCTAAAGAAAATAAAAAGCAAGCGAGAAATACAAGAAAACATGCTATCAGGATCAATATAGGAAACATAAATCATAAAATCCAACTAGAGTAATGTACTAGAAATGTAAAAGCAATTTAAACACATAGAAATACAACATCATGTATTCTTACAGTCACACTCAAACAAAAGGTAGAACATAGACATACGAATAAGTATACCTCACGAGTCAAACAGATACGGGTAACAAGCTCGGATCATCCTCGCGCTCCCAAGTCGACTCGCCCGGTGAGTGATGATCCCAAAAAACACAAACTAATCGGATGGTCCGGTTCTTGAGAATCTTCTCTCCGGTCCAAAATGGATATGGGCCTCTCCTCATACGATAGGTCGGTACAAACAACCAACTCGGAATAATCTAGAATATGGCTTAAATTTGAAACATACCGACGCAACTGAGATACGTGAAACACATCATGTACCTCGCGTAGTAATGGTAGAAGAGCAAGACGATATGATACAGCTCTTACTCACTCGAGAATATCGAACAGTCTAATAAATCTAGGACTAAGCTTTTCCCGTTCGCCGAACCTGATGACACCATTGGTAGGCAAAATTAACAGAAATACATGATCGCCGATAGAGAACTCAAGATGACATCGATGATGGTCTGTCCAATGACGCTGCCGATCCTGAGATGCTCTCTGACCTGCCAGCCTGACTACTCTAACTGATTGAACAATCATCTCTGGACCAAGCATCTGTCTCTCAAATGTTATCCCAAGCTAGGAATGACCTACATCTCCTACCATACAAAGCCTCGAAAGGTGCCATCTGAATGCTCGCCTGGAAGTTGTTGTTGTAAGAGAACTCCACCAAATGCAAGTGATCCTCCCAAGAACCACTGAAGTCAAGAGTGCACGATCGAAGCATATCCTCCAAAGTCTAAATCGTACGCTCTGACTCACCATCTGTCTGAGGATGGTATGCTGAACTGACACTCAAAGGGGTACCCAAACTTTGTTAAAAATGAGAAGTGAATTTGGAATCCCGATATAAGATTATGCTTACTGGCACCCATAATCTCCTATCGGATATCTTCGCTCGGCACACAAAGACAACTCCCAAACTGGAGTATCTCATCCTCATAGATGCACAACTCTACTCTGCGCCCTGCCACACACTCTGCTCTGAGCTGCTGAAGCCTGACATCTCTTGACTATGCTGCTCTGATTCTCTCCACAATGGTAGACTTCACCTGAAAACCTGCCATCATAACTGCCTCACCAGGTAGCACTACCTCAATGTCTATCCTGAATATCCTCCTGAAGGTGACACTGCTCCATCAAGAAATAGACTCTGGGTCTCATGCTCAAAGCGTCTACAACGACGTTTGCCTTTCCAGGATGATACAGAAGATTAACATCATAATCCTTCGGTAACTCAAGACACCTCCTCGGCTACATCCATCGACAACCATCGGTAAAGACTCCACCTTGCCTCTAGAGAATGAGAACACCTCCTCATTCGGAACATGAAAAATAACCTTGCCAGCATGGCAATCTATTATAGTGTGTTGAGCACTCAACTAATCCATACCTAGGACGACATCATAATCGCCCATATGAAACTCTATCCTAGCAGGAAACTTTCTCCCATATACTATAACTCTATATGAGGCGTAGACTCGGTCTACTCCTACTAGACCGTAACCAGTAAGTATATTCAACCTTACAGGTAAAGACTCTGGCTCCAAACCAATATGTATCACAAATCGTGTAGATATAAATGAATATGAAGCACCAGAATCAAATAAGCTGAAGGTGAATGACAGTGAACGAGAAAGGTACCTGTGACCACCTTTTCTGCTGCTAGCGCCTCCTCGATAGAAAGCATGAAAGCCTGACCTGGACCCCTGTTGTTGTTGGCCTCTCTGCCTCTGAACCTGAGCCTGAGTGTAAGCATACTACTGAGGCCTCTGCTGCTGGAACTTCTGAGACTCCATCGATAATGGCCTCTGGGCCTGCTGCTGCTGAACCAGTGCTGGCACCCTAAACTGCTGAACTGTTGGCTGGAAGGATGCTGATCCAGCCAAACTCCTCCTGGAACAATCCCCTATCTTGTGGTACGGTGCTCCATAAGCTAGGCATAAGCCCTGTTCCATACGAAACTCTGACAAGACATGCCCTCCCTTTTCGCAATAGGAACAACCAACTGAGAAAGATTGCCTCTACTGCTGAGGATGTTGTTTGCCATGAAATATAAAAGAGCAGAACAATTATCGGAGGACTGGACTTTTACTTCACGATACAAACTCGCTTGTACAAAGAAAGCCTAGGGACGAAAGCCTAGGTACAGCAATCTAAGTACAATTGTTTATTTTAGATTCTGGAGGTGACGATAGAGGCTCGGGAAAGCGACGACAGCTCTGCCTTACTCCTTGGACGATCGGTATGCAGCCTTGGCTGCAGAAAAGATCTGCTTGGCGTTGAAGAAATGCTCTCTCTGCTTTCTCTCTCTTTCTCTCTAAGTATTCTGGTGCTCTCTGATCTCGAAAAAGGGTCCTTTTGCAAGGGAATGGCACGTTGCTATTTATAAGAGTGGAATACAATCATTAGGGTTTGTAATAATTGTCCTTTAGAGTGGCGACGACCGGTTGATTGATCAATCTGGGCCATTAGTCTTGAGTGTTATGAATCTGGGCCATTAATGTAGATTGTGCCAAATTCTATCAATAATTAATGCTGATTGCAATAAATCTCTCTCATGATGATCTGTTGATGTCTACGAATCTGAATGAATAAATTTAATTCATTCTCCTGCCACGTGTCCCATATTATTGGGATTTGACCCAATCTTTGATTTGCAGTAAATGTGGGAGATTGAGATTGATTGGCTTTATGACACGTGTCCTGCCACGTGGCTCAACCGCGAGCCATTGAAGGGATTTGAGCCGCATGAGGATTGAGCCGCATAAGACTGGCCACGTGTCAAGGCTGCTTAGGGAGTGGCCCCCGAACCTTCGAACCATATGATAATCTAGGCCGCATGAACGTTGGCAGCCGCATGATGGATAGCTCCTTCGTGAGCCGCATGGAGATGGTCCTCGTGCAGCAGGGGAAGCCTCTGCTTGAGCCGCATAGGGGGAGCCTCTGATTGAGCCGCATAGGAAGTCTCCGCTTGAGCCGCATAGGGGGAGCCTCTGCTTGAGCCGCATAGGGAGTCTCTGCTCGAGCCGCATACGACTGTCCACGTGTCAGGATCGCGTGACACTTTCTAGATTTTGGGGGATTGTGTTACAGATCTCCTTCATTTTCCTAGGATCTGTCATTATGATAGAGTCATAATTGTATCTTTTGTGTCAAGGCTGTCACTTGTCAGAGTTGTCAGCCGTCAAGGCATTTAATGCAGTAAAGGACAAAGGAAAGAGCTATTGCAGGCCATGTGGCTCATCTCTGAGCCGTATGGTCTTATCCGAGCCGTATGGATGCGTTGAGCCGCATGGATCCTGAGCCGCATGAGCCCTCTGAGCCGCATGGGGCTCCCTGGTCGCATGGATCTTTCTTTATTTTTCCATGCTTCTACAAGACCCCCTTCAAAGTTTTTAATTTACAAAATTGAAATACTTTGAATAAGAAGCATGGCTATGTAAAAACTCTTCTGGGCATATGATGTCATGGCGTATGGATGTTTCAGCCGCATAGATGTTCTCAGCCGTATGGATGTTCTCAGCCGCCTAGATGGCTCAATCGCAGGGGCTTTCGAGCCGCATAGATGTCTCAGCCGCATGAACTTTTCAGGCTGTATAGCTCCTTGCTACGTGGGCATGCCTTTAATTGCCTCAAATTAGTTGTAGCACCGTCTTTAGGGGAAATCCCAAGGGTCGGCTCATTAAGTCTTTTGGATTTTATGCCCTGGGTGAATCTCTTTTATGAGAGAGGGGACGAAATCCGAGGCGTTAGTTTCGACTTTTCCGAGGCGATTACTTAGTCTACGTGTTCCCCCCTCTTGTCCTCCTTATATAAGCGGGGTTTTGAGAGAGAACACTTCTTTTACTTTCTCCTTTGCTTCGACTCTTCCCTACCCCAATTGTCCTCTCCGTTGCAGCGAAGGGCAGGAAGGCCGCCTTTTCTTCGACTGCGACGGCGAAGGGCAAGAAGACTGCTTCCACTTTGACTGTGGCCGCTCCCCTACCGATCGTCGTGCCCACAGCTCACCCTGACGTTTATCCCCATTGCTGGTAAGTATATTATATGAGTTAAAGAACCCTAATTGCTATGGCTATATCGTATGCTTTATACACGAGCCTTTGTGAGCCGCATGTTCGTCCTGTGGCCGAGATGCGAGTCGCATAAGAACAACCACTGTGACCGCATACAAATTTTGCCAACGAAGTCGCATGAGCTACATTGAGCCGCATAGACTCGCATAATTTTGTCTGTCACGCGGTCCATGCTAACTTTTCCGAACCCTGAGGGCCTTATGAATGTACTGCCGTATGAACTTTCACTGAACGGGGCCGCATAAGTGTTCTTCTAAGTTTGAGCTGCATGAGGCTTCATTAAGTTGGAGCCGCATGAGTGTTCTTCTGAGCCGCATGGGGCTTCGTTAAATTGGAGCCGCATAAGTTCGTAAACACCCATAGTGCTTTGTGTCCATCTTTTTAACTTATCTTTTTCTGTCTTCTCTCAGTGAATTTGTCTGTTAATGCTGCTAGAGAACCCCTGGTGGGTCGTGCCCAATCTGCTCTGGGCTAGGTACGACTATATAGTTAGGCGAGTGGCGGACCAGTTTCTAGTGACGAGCCTCCGGCGAGATTGAAGGCCATCAAGAACCAGCCTTTCTATTTTCTCAATGCTATGATGACCTCAGAGAAATTTGAAGGGGAATACTTGAAGCCTGCGTTCTTCTTCGGAGACGCCTTAACTGTGAAGAACAGTCAGGTTCTGGAGGTGTCAGAGAACTGGTGTTTCGTTTCTAATGGGATGGCGATCCGCATCCCCCAAATGGAGCGTCACTTTCTATTATCTTGGTTCAATATGCTCCCACTGGACCGAAAGATGGAAGAGTCTTTAACTCCTACCTGAAGTGGGATGTTTGTGGAGACATCTATTATAACAACAGCCTGAAGTCAGTGTGCGGGGCAAGGTGCACACCAGCCGTTCTGTAATAGGATTGGCCCCGGGTACTTTTTGAATGTGTCGGGTCCCAATTTCACATTTCTACAGCTGACACTTTTATGAACCAACTTGCTCGGAAGGGTTCCTATCCCATTGGCCGGTTGATGCTTCCTAGTTAGATGCACCCCATTCCCTCGTGGACCAAACTGTCTGTATGGATCTTGCAAGAGTATGAGGCCTTCTTGTGTGAGATTGGTTTACCATATGATTCGGGGCACCAGCCATGGCTTGTCCATAAAAAAGAGATTATTTATATCTCTGCTGGAGGTGTAACTGTCGTACGGGAACCTTCTATACACCCGTAGGGGAGATGGGGCTTGCACTCCACAAAATGTACGCAATTTCCAAGCTTCCTTGGGGGGACGAAGCTTTTGAGGCGTATACTCCTACGAATGAGGAATTCGAAGAGTTGGAAGGACGGTATCCAGGCTTCGTGGCTCTTTATCAAGAGGTATTATGCCACTATAGCACATGTCAACAAATAGCCAAGAAGGAAAGCAGTTCGGAAGGAAATGCCTCCCATACCAAAGATTAGGTACGCTATCTCTTCCTGGTGGATGCCTCTGGTCAAGTCACTTCCCGACGTCCTCAGTCCCGAAAGGCGGTTCAAGCCTTGACGTCGTCGACCAAGAGGGTGACCACTACTAATGACCGATTTGGGAGTTAAACCGACTTTTTTGGTATTTTTATCAGAATACCCAACAATTGTCAGAGAAGGCGCTCCTGGCGGGATTCTTGATGATATGACTGCGAAATTGTGTAGTCTCGGGAGGAACTGGTTCTATCGAGCGGATCAGTCGTAATTTTATCCTTCCGGCTGTGAAGTTAGTTTTGCGAGTCAGGCTAGCTCTCCTCCCGGCCATGGTGAGCAGCATACATCATGGCCTTCGCACTTTCACATCAAAGGTCATTGCCCACGACGTGACAAAAGATTTTGAACGGACTGAGTTGCCCTATCATTACCTGATGGGGTGGCTGTTGATGTATTATCCGTCTTTGATGAGACCGGGCTCTAAAGACGGCGTAACTGATGATGACGCTTTTATCTTCCGCTATCGTAATGAGTCTTGGGAGTACGAGACCATGAGTGCTTGTCAGATGGCCCTGGCGAGGGCAGATATGTACAATATTTTGTATCTGTCCCTCTTTTTACTGCTGAGGAAATAGCAGTTGTTCATCTGGACGGTATTGCACCCCCTCAACTTTTGGACGGCCAGATGCTCCTGTGGCTGCGTAACATCTGTCCCTCTCATCTGGTGTATCGCAACCGTAATACTGTCTTTCTGGAGCCTTATCTGCCTAGCAGGTTTGCCCGACAGTTTGGATACAACCAGCTCTTTCTAGACCGTCCCAGTTCATGTCTGGGTTTTGAAGGTAGTCTCCTTGACGGCATCAGGGCGTGCCATTACTATGATACATTCCATACCCATACCATTTCTCGGTCCCTGCTATTAAGGCATCAGTAAAGATCTTGTATATGGCGACTCTGTACCATGTCATGGCGAACAAGCCCCCTGTCGGTTTTAGCCCAGGTGCCAGTTATATTGTTGGTACTGGCTTGGATGAGACCCCTCAAGGGGCCAAGACGAGGATGAAGAATAGAGCTGAAGTGCCCGACTCAGACTCCAATGCTGCGGATGATGAGGATGATGAGCGTGATGTAGATAACTCTTTCTTTCCGGTGGAAGACGGAGCGGATCAGCCGCCTGCTTCGTTAAATGAGATGATGGCGGATCAGCCATCCATCGCATCTGGCTCTGTACGAAAGCGTAGCAGACAAACTTCCTCTGTTGGCGGTATTCACTTCAGAAAATTGGCTACGACCAGACATCGCAGGCTAACTAACGGAGAGATGCGAGGAAGTCGATCCCGCTTCGGAGGTAAAGCGAGTTACTACCATTTTTGTCCAGTTCTTTTTTTTCCAGTTTTGATCTTAGTCATTTTCCTTCCCTTCTGTAGGTGTCAGAAGAAGAGGAATCTCAAGTTGCCGAGGTCGTGACTCGAGATGACGGGGGCTTCAGTGAACCTGTCCCTAAAATTGAATTTTATCAAGATGACGTTGATCACGTCGTACCTCCCTCCGGGGTGGCTAGGATAGAAGAACCGCGAATTTAACTTGGAGGTAGCGGGTAAGAGGTCATGTCAGCTACGCACGAGTTGCGGCCTCCATGTTCCTCCCCTGGTAAGATAAGCCAAATCTTAACATGCGAGGAGGCCTATCTGCTCTATCATCACATCCTTCAGGTCACGTCGATTGATTATTATTCTGGGCATATAGGTCCTGCCTCTCCAGTGCTGAGATGGACATTATTGGACGAACTATGCCGAAGGGGCACTGGTGGAGAGGAGCGTACCTTCTCCCTTCCGGCTCGTCTTGAGGGGCCTCCCACAGGCTCGAGTTCGGAAAATCGGGTGATGCGACGGCCAGGGCAGGGGACGATGGTCCTTGTATCCTCTTCTGCTCGGGTGGCTCCGAGAGTCGACCTCTCTGCCCTACTGAGTGTCCAAGCTCTTCGGGTGGCGGAGGAAGAGTTAGCCGCTATCCGTGCATCGTTCTGCTCGGACTCTATCCCCCTGGTGGCAAGTTCTAGCATCACTCCACCGATATTGCCGGCCACGCTTCCTCTGACACCGTCCTCTACAGAGTCCTGGACGCTTACAGGACGTGGTTAACAGCTTTTATCGTCACTTAAAGAGAGGGATAACGGCTGCTGTAGAAAGAGGGACCTCTTTCGTCTTGTCCAGACAATGCGCCCAGGGTCAAATTGATATCCTTAAGACTCTTCTTGGTGGTGCAGGGGTGGCTGCGCTTTTGGAGACGAAGTTTTGGAGACTGAACATCTGGTGGCCCAGCTTCAGGTGCTGCGACAAGCTGATCTGTCTGATGTTATAGATCGGAAGCGGTTCTCTCACCGCTACTATAGAGAAAAAAGGTGCTCTAAAACTATGCCGGCCGTACTAAAGGACCTCCGCGATCTGTGATCATATGATCAATTGAGCCACGAGAGTGAAGATGTCATGGCTCGGAAAGCGGCTGCCTCCCGTGGGATCACTGACACGCGAGGCAGATCCTTGAGCTTCAGAGGAAGTTAACTTTTTTGGAGTCTGAACTTGAGGCTGCCCGTATTGACAGGGAGCTGATTATTCAGGAGGCTGACAGAGTCAATCAAGCTTCGGCTACCTGGAAATTTCCCTGAAGAAGTTGGAAGATGACTGGCAGGAGCTCATGGGCTTGGATGATGAGAAGGTTATCCCAGGAGGCTGAGCGTCGAGCTAAACAGCGGCTCGAACAGGAGGCCATCTCAGTAAAGAATCACCTTTTGGAATTGTGTAATGCCAAACTCTAGTTGGCCTTTTCTTCTTTTGTTTCTCTTTTCTTTTCTTTTTGAGAGGGACATGGTCCCAAAAATGTAATGCTTTTTTCATCTTTAAATAAAGAGTACTTTCCATTCTACCCTTCATTTGTATTGCTTGTTGTGCCTGTGGTATTATGGTGTTGTTTGCCCCATGTGGGGGACTTGTCTGTGGACCTGTTACCCCTGGCATACCTTGGTTTTAGGTACGGGTAACAAGTTTACTGGGGATATCTAGAACGGTTCCATGGTAAGGTGGTAAGGGACGTTCTTGGTAGTGGAAGAAGGAATGCCATGGAGCAGCTGGGCTCCCGGAGCATGGTGAGAGATGATGGGCCTGTACCAAGAAACTTAGCAAAGGATATTTGTGGGGTTATTATCCTTGGCGTACCGTGGCTTAGGATACGAAAAATAGGATGAAAGGGAGCCAACATACTTACTCAGAGGTAATGAGGACATGGCAAGTATGAAGGCTTTGTTCACCGCAGAATCTTCCTACTCAGAGTAATGAGGACATGGTAGGAGGGGACTCGACGGAGGATTTTTGTGGTCAACAGAGGACATTTGTGACCTATTATCTTGGCTACTCCGGTTGTGGGTACGGATAATAAATCGAAAGGGAATCAACATACTTACTCAGAGGTAATGAGGACATGGCAAGTATGAGAGTTTCTTTGACGGAGCCTTCCCACTCAGAGGTAATGAGGACATGGTAGGATTGGGCTCAACGAAGGGGGGTACATAGAACAACTCAGAGGTAATGAGGACATAGAAGTTCTATGTAGAGGGGTGATTTGTATTTGGCGGAATTGAGACGACTCAGAGGTAACATCGACATGGTCGTTTTGAAATTTGTGGATCTGTTACCCTTTTTTGTGCACTGGGAGTGCGGATAGTAGATCATGAGGAAGGAGCTCCTTCAGGAAAAAGTTCAGAGATATGGTCATACATAACTTTCTCCTAAAAGAGTGACCAGGATGTAAGTTCAGGGGTACCAGCGGGTACATAACTCGACAATCCGGGAATTTTGGAATCAACGTGTAAGTTTAGGTACCAGCGGGTACATGACTCAATAATCTGGGAGTTTTGTGGAAGAAGGACGTGAGTTCAGCGGTACGAGAGGGTATGACTCGATGTGAAAGTGAGTTCAGCGGTACCAGCGGGTACATGACTCGATAATCTGGATTTTGGAGGATGTGAGTTCAGCGGTACAAGAGGGTACATGACTCAAAATCTGGAAAATGGTGAATATGGGTTCAGCGGTACCAGCGGGTACATGACTCGATGATCTGAAACAAATGGTGAATATAAGTTCAGAAGTACCAGTGGGTACATGACTCGATGAATCTGGAATATTGTGCAAGTGAGTTCAGCGATACCAGCGGGTACATGACTCAATGATCTGGAGAATGTCGTTTAGACATAATATTTCTTCAGAAACTTGCCATTGACGGGCAACATAAGCAAGTCTCTATTTTGTTTTGCGAGGCGAAGCTCCGTTGGAGAATACAGCCTCAATGATAAATGGGCCTTCCCACTTCGGCTGGAACTTGCCGGCGGTCTTGTGAGTCATAACCATCGGTCTTCGGACTGCCAGAACGAGATCGCCCACTTGATGTTCTAATTTTAACTTTCTTGTTGAAGGCTCCAGAGATGCGTGCTTGGTATAGCTCGATTCGTTGCTGAGCCAAGAGGCGCTTTTCATCTAAGGCCTCCAACTCTTATAGCCGACGACGGTAGTTATCGTCCGTCGTCAATTGGTAAGTAAGGGCGCGGAGTGAGGGTATTTGAGTCTCCAATGGGAGGACTGCCTCACTCCCGTATACCAGGAAAAATGGCGTATTCCCAGTGGCTGTTCTGACTGTAGTACGGTACGCCTAAAACATTCACCAAGCTTCTCGTTCCAGTCGCGTTTGTTGGAAGGACAAACTTCTTGAGAAGTTTGATGATTGTTTTTGAATGCCTCTGCCAACCCGTTTGTTGTCGGATTGTATGGTGTCGAAGCAATATTCTGGATGCGATGCTTGTCGCAGAACCGATAGAAGGCGTGCTTGCAAACTGCACCATTATCGTGGATGATCCTTCATGGCAGTCCAAAGCGATAGATGACATGATGCTTGAGGAACCTGATTACATTCGACGTCTTTACTTCTGCCAGTGGGACAGCTTTCGCCTATTTGGAGAAATAATCTGTTACGAGTATGAAACGATTCCTCGGAAAGAAGGTGGAGCGATCGGACCATGATATCCATTCCCCATGCTTAGAATGGCCAGGACGCCACCGTCGGATGTAGAAACTCGGATGGCTGGTGGATGGAGTCCGCGTGGACTTGGCAGGCTTTATTTTCTCGCATAGTTTATCGTATCTGCTACCATCGTGGGCCAGTAATAGCCCATTCGGCGAAGACGGTCTTGCAATTTAGGGCCAAGCTGATGGGCCCCGTAGACACCATCATGAGCTTCGCGTACGGCTTCTTTGGCTTCTGCGTTCGACAGACACCGAAGCAATAAACCGTTAGGATCGCGATACAACATTTTCGTCTCTGTATCATAGAAGAATCTGAGAGAATGCCTTCTGATGGAAGTAGCCTCCTTTGGGTTCTCGGGCAGGATGTCGTAGACTACGAAGTCTATGAATGGTTGTCTCCAGTCTGGCGCTTCGTCGATCATCTGAGCGAATAACTCGCCATGACTTGAACGTTGTTCTTGGGACAGTCCAACTCGTGGCCTATTACATCAACCGAATGATGAGTATGGTTCGACACTGCTAGGGAAGCGCCAAGGCCTGCTAGGTCGGCTTCGATGTTCTGGAGTCTGGGAAACGTGCTCGATGAAGAATCCCTCAAATGATGAAATAATGCTGATCGCTATTTGTGATAGGGGATCATGTCTTCATGGCGGACTTCGTACGAACCCCGGATCTGATTGACGTTTAACTGCGAATCGCCGTATGCTTCAAGATATTCTACCCCAGCTCTCGTACAAGTCGGAGGCCGAAGACCAAAGTGTTGTACTCGGCCACATTGTTAGAGCAGGGTTCCGTGAGGGAGTAAGCACGATTGATCACCAACCCGGAAGAAGAAATTAATACCACCCCGACTCCAACGACGATGTTGCCCTTGGGTCCAGTTCTCGAAGCACCGTCGAAGAACATTTGCCATATATTATCGTGAGAGGTTGCATGAGAGTCGGCGACCTCATCTGGGATTCCTTCATATATTTTGGGGACTCGAGCCTGGGTGGACTGCTATAGAGTCTGCCAGAGCTTGACCTTTAACAGCCTTTTGCAGGACGAAGATCATATGATAAGGAGACAGCAATATTGCCATGTGGCAAGGCAGAGCTGAGTGTAGGAACAAAACGTAAAGCACAATACTCTAGGGGGGTGAATAGACTTGGCAGCGGAATATTGCTAATTAAAAAATGTTAGCAGCAAGATCACAGAATAATAATCACAACTGAATAATGTAAAGGCAGAGATAAGAAAGCAAACGCAAAGACAGCGATGTATACTGGTTTTTCTCTGTTGAGGACTAATCCAGTCGATAGAACTCTTGCTACCAGTTGAATCCACTATTGGCAAAACCGTAAATTTTCTTACGAAGTCCTTGCAACTTCTACAACGCGAGCTTTGATACGAAGAACTCGTCCAACTTCAATTGTGAAGAGGTATTCTTCAATCAAGCCTTCTGAACAATCACTCAAACTTCTAGACCGTACCGCACTTGCAAATCGACTAGAGGATTGTAATTGGCTTGGGATCTGAAAATTAAAGCTCAAGAAAACTCTTTGGAAGACTGAAAGCTTTAGATAGAGAGAAGATTAAAAGTGAATGAGTGAGTTAAAATGATCGAAATCTTTCTCTATTTATAGGAGTTCCAAAGACAGAATTCCGGCAGAATTCAGCAAATTCGGACAGAACTCTATGAAAAATCTCGGTCAAATCCGCAACTGCAGGAGGACCAAGTTCAGAAGAATTCAAAAATCAAAACGGCCACTAACCGAACTCTGGCCGAACTCTGGCCGAACTCTGGCCGAGTTCTGTCAGGGTTAGGCTAGGTATTTAAAAATAGATTTTAGGGATTTTTGAAAACCTTTTGAAAACCTTTTTGAAAGCTTTTGTTACTAAGAATGTTTTTCAAAACAATGGACATTTTAAAAGTATTTTGAAAATATTTTGGAATAGCCTATTTGCCAGTACGACTCGGTGTACACCGTATTCCTAGACTCAATAAAATAAAAAATACATTGCTCAAAGAAATACAGACTCGAACAGGCAAACATCGCTTCGTCTTGAATTGAGTAGATAGCTATTCTTGATCATGTCCAATAGTCCGATACATCCTGACTAGCTTCATATATCGAGACAGAGTTTATCAATATTAAAATCAGTTTGACCATATGACCAATGGGCCAACAATCTCCCATTTTGATAATTGACGAACTATGAATGATATAACATTTAAGCTTGGAATAAAATCAAAAATTGTTCATGTCCTGCATTTTCTCAAAAGAATGTTAGATCTTTATTTTTCTCTCCCGTTGTCACTTACAAAATAATTGCAAAAGAGAAAAGCTCCTCCGCAATCATTGCATAAATAACAAACTGTGAAGAAAAGAAAATATAAATGATAGAAACAGTAAAGAAAATATAATGACATCACAGCATGTATTTGTTCGCAGGCAGTTTATAAGAAAATAAAGAATTATTTCACAGGCAGTTTATAATAGAAAAGCAGATAAAAATGCTATAAATAAGTAAATAAACTGATGTGAACCATAAACAACGCATCTCATAAAGATAAAAGATTCAGATGACATCAATAAAATAATCCAGTACAAGTCCTCAAAGAAATACTGATAATAAAGTCTAAAAAGATAGAAAAACTTAGAATGTCGGAGCATTTCCAAGTATACAGTAGATAATATAAGTCTCAAACATCAACTAACATATCACAACTCCTCTCATCATCATCTCATCATCATCATCATCATCATCATCATCATCATCATGTCCAGAAGGACCAACTCCAGAGGTACCCGTGCCAGAAGGGTGAGGAGGAGCGCCAGTGTAAAACTCACCGACATAGTCATGAGGAGGAGCACGGTCAGAACGTACCAATCATATGCATTACCGGCTGGAAGTAGGCATGAACAGCCTCATCCTCATAGCGGTAACCAGAGAAAGCTGGATCTCTAGGGATGGAACCGGCTGAATGTCCAGTCTGGGCGAAACATCAGCTAAGGAATTTGCAATCGCCAGATAATGGGTGACATCGCGGAACTCACGTTCGCGGGCCATGTCCGTCATCAGACGTACAAATCTGAAAGGTGCTGGTGTATGCCCTCAAATGTCATAGCATACTGCTGAGAGGTGGAGGAGGTGGAGCAGTAGCAGAAGCAGTAGGAGGAGCAGGAGGAGGAGCAGCTGCAGTCATACTGCGATGAGATAACTTAAAAACTTGGGCTCAGGTCTTGAGTACAAGTAGATAAATCAATGTCGAAATGCTGGAAGCTGCGTGGGAGATTCATCGCATAAGAGAGATTTCTATCTCTTGTACGACAACGTCCCATCATCAGGATAATGGTCTTAGGGACAGAAAATGGAATCCCCTTAAGAATGTGATACATAGCAGATAATTCAAGAGACGTGACATCATCCTAGAAGTAGACTTTGGAAGGAGAGTGAGTAAATGATACGGAGCAATTCATAATTAAACAAGTTTAAGTTGTTTGACTTGAACTTTCCAGAGTGAACTCTATCAGGTGCACAAAGTTCAGCTTTGAAACTGGTAAGTGTCGTGCCTTCGGGGAAATCAAACTCAGTGATATCAACAAGCGGTTCACCTTCGTTGGGAATACCAAGGATCTCCGCTAAGAGGACATCATTGAAGTTGATATCTAATCCTCCAACACGTGTGCTTACATCAAAAGTGTTTAATATGATATTACAGTAAAACAGTCTAATGGCATTAATTACTATGGAAAACAGAGTTTAACAAAATATTGTAACCCTAATGCCTCAAAGAAATGGCGGTGATCAGGAAATACAGTCCACTTGATGGGAGCGCCTGTGCATATGTATCTCATGGAGAAGTCTCCATACCACAGTAGGGCTTGGTCTAGGGTTTGAAAGTAAAACCCGTCGAACGTGCCATCGCTAGATTGGACTGGCAAAAAAAAGAATCCGTGGGTGGATTCGAAAATGAATATTCCTCACTTGGGTTGGTTGTCTTCTTCCACTTGAAGGGGTTAAATCCCTTGGGTGCCATTTGTGCAATAAAAGGAAATATGCATGAAATTAGACGAAGGGGAAATAAGGAGTTATACCTCCCGAGATTTGAGTATGTTGTAGAGAACAAAGAACTCTGCACGAATCCAAAGTTTGGATTGATTTCACTACTTAGATTGGAAGAGAGGGAGTGGTAAAGAACTAGGGTTAGGGGGTTCTCTCGTGCGGCTATTGGTGCTTTTTGATGTGGTTTGGAAGCAATGAAGAAGACAGGCTCTCGGGTTCTAGTTATATAACCTGATACCTTCAACCGAACTCGGGCCAAATTTGGGCCGAATGTTGGCCGAATTCGCCTGGGGTTGATTTGGAACACTTTCTTTTTCATGGATTAAATATCATTACAACAACTGTTTCAGATTAGATATAGGAGTACTGTCCCAGCTGGCAGAGGTTCACCGGAGAACTCTTAAGTACCGCTTCGCTTCAACCGTAGTTGTGGTGACAGACAGACTTTATTGGCTTATCTCTAACACAGTTTTTGTGTATTGAAATATAATCATAAAACAAAATTAATTAATAATTGACGTCCAAAGTTCCTAATTCTCGACGTAAATAATTTAAACGATCTTCTGCTAGAGGTTTTGTGAAAATATCAGGTAATTGGTTCTCAGTATCTATGTACACAAGGTCAATATCTCCATTTTGATGATGATCTCTAAGAAAATAATATCGAATCTCGATATGTTTAGTACGAGAGTGACATACAGGATTCTTAGTCAAATTAATAGTGCTCGTGTTATCACAAAAATGGGAATATGTGTATAAAATAAATATAGTCTTCCAAGGTTTGTTTCATCCATAAAATCAGAGCACAACAACGTCCTGCGGCGATATACTCAGCCTCTATTGTTGATAGGGCTACAGAATTTTGCTTTTTACTAAACCATGAGACTAAAGCATTGCCTAAGAAATAACATGTGCCACTGGTACTTTTTCTATCAACTTTGCATCCAGCAAAATCTGCATCCGTATAACCAGTAAGGAAAGGACTTAGTTTTGGGATACAATAAGCCAACAGAAGAAGTGCCTTTAAGGTATCGAAAGATACGCTTAACTGCGCACAGATATGATTCCTTTGGATTAGCTTGAAAACGTGCACACAGGCAAACACTAAACATATATATGGACGACTAGCAGTTAAATAAAGTAAACTACCGATCTTACCTTGATACTTACGTGTGTCGACTGGCTTGCCTTGTTCATCAATATCAAGCTTTGTTAAAGTTGCCATCGGAGTGCCAATAGGTTTGACATTGTCCAGATCAAACTTCTTAGCAAATCTTTTGTGTACTTGGCTTGATTTATGAATGTCCCATTGTCAGTTTGTTTGATTTGCAGTCCGAGAAAGAATTTCAGCTCCTATCATGCTCATCTCAAACTCATTCTGCATACAACCTTTGGTAATGTCACCAATTACCAAATCCTTCGGATGATCAGCCGTAAATTTTAATCTTTTCAGCAGACTCTGAAGGTAGCTGATTCTGGATCTTCTCTAGGAGGATCAGCTAGTGCTGAGCTTGGTTAAGAATCAGCTGGTGTTGAGCTTGGTACAGATGGATCTTCGTCATTGTCATCGATAGTCATTTGATTCAATTCATCAAAGGTGACGTTGATTGATTCTTCGATGATCATGGTTCGTTTGTTGAAGACTCTGTATCCTTTGCTCTTGGCCGCATAACCTAAAAATATACCTTCAGCGGCCTTTTCGTCAAACTTTCCAAATTGTCTTTTGTATTAAGAATAAAGCACTTACAACCAAATATTCTAAAGTATGAAACTGATGGAATTCTATCAAACCATAACTCAAATGGAGTCTTCTTCGATTTCGGTCGAATTAGAACTCTATTAAGAACAAAACAAGCTGTATTGACAGCTTTAGCCCAGAAATATTTGGGTAGACTAAACTGGTTTAACATTACTCTGGCTATTTCGGATAGAGTCCTGTTCTTACGTTCTACAACTCATTTGTGTGGAGTCCTAGGGCAGAAACTCGTGTACAAAACCGTGTGTTCATAAATTGCTCCAACTCTACATTCTCGAATTCGCCACCATGATCGCTTCTAATACGAGTGATCATGTAACCTTTTTCATTCTGAACTTTCTTGCAAAGGCGACAAATTCGGTTAATGCATCATTCTTGCGTGTCAAGAATACCCACGTGTATCTAGAGAATCATCTACAACGAAAGCATATAATTTACCTTCGAGCTAGCAACTCTGCTAGGAACAAATAAGTCATATATACAATTGTAGAGGTCCAGTAGTACATACTGCATTTACTGACTTGAATGTGGATCTGGTAGCTTTTTTCTTTTCACATTGGCTGCATACCGAATCCTTCTTGAATGATATGTCCGGTAAACCGCGTACTAACTCTTCGTGGATAATCTTAAGATTGTGTCCATATTTGCGTAACCGAGTCTCTCATATGCCACATGACTCTCATCACTTTTAGCCATTAAGCATCTACCTGAAATGTTAGTTTCTTCCAACAGATAAAAACATATGTTGTCTTCCCTGATACCTTCAAAGATAGTACTACCAGTTGAGCTATCAACTATAGTACATTTGTCTTTGCCAAAGTTGATGCCATAACCATGATCAGCCAAATGACTTATGATGAGTAGATTATGTTTCAACTCGGTAACCAGACAGACATCCTTAATTACGGATAGGGAGACTTACCAATATCACCGATAACAATAACCCCTTTCAAGTTATTACGGAGGAAACATAACCTTCCTTCTTCTTCTTCGACAGTGTTGCAAATATAGCGTCACCGGTCATATGCCGTGAACAACCGTTATCGAGGATCCATTTGATTTTTAGCATGTGAAAGGTGTTCCACCTACAAACAGTTTGCAGATGAAACTTTTGGTACCCTTTCTTGTAGGTCTTAAAATGTTAGCTTTTTGGTATCCAAGCATAAATATTTAAATCAGAAGCTTTCTGACTCTACATGCAGGAGAGATATGACCAATGAGGCCACAATAATGACATTGTGCATGTCAAGTGTTGAAAGCTGAGTGGTGTGCATGGTTGGTAGGTTTAGGTTTTCTAGTATCGAAGAAAGCATACCTATAATCCTGTTTGGGTTTAACCTTTTGGGGTAAAGGTTTGATAGGGTTAGGTCTGACAGTGTTTGGTTTGGAAATGTTCCGATTTTTCGGTAAGTAACACGTGTTAGGGTAGGAAGCAACAGGCTCAGGCTGTTTTCCTAACCTAATTTCCAATCTTTTGGAAGTGTCATACAACTTAGTATAATCAGAAGTGAGTATTTCCATTCTGATTTGTGCACATCGAATACTTTTCTTCTTTATAGAAGGTTCTTCTTTCAGTTGGTCAATAACTTTGTCTTTCTCTTCAATGACTTGGTAGTCTCGTGTAATAAGAGCTTTATTGAAGAAAGCTCACCAGACTCACTAACATTATTTCTAACCTCAGCTAGTAGGCCGATAAGTCTACCTATTTCACCTTTGTACTCTTTGAGTAGCTTCTTAGAGGTCTGATACTTGCTACGCAGTTTCCTGTAATCACTTATCAGTTCGCTGAAGGCATCTCCTAATTGCTCAAAGGTGAAATCATCATATGTATCAACTACAGGTTCAGTAGGTACCTGATCGGATGCCATAAAGCATACGTTTGCAGCGTCTTCTGATTGTTCGTCTTTTGAGTCGCTGGCTTCACTTTTATGCCATATGCTGGGTTGGCATACTTCCGTGATGTTGATCTTTTCAGGTTCCCTTTTTCATACCCGTTGCTTTTCTTGCTTGATGATGAGTTTATAGGACAATCCTTCTTCATGTGTCCCTTCTTCTTGCAGCCATCAGAAAGCATCATCTTGATATCAGTTGTTGTTGTTGTTCTTTGGCTCTCTTCTCATGTCTCATGAATCTCTTGAATTTTCTTGCTAGAGAGTGCTTGATCTCGCATCAGATTCACTGCTGTCTGAGTCACCTTCAGCAGCTTTTCTGTACTGAGCCTTGAAAGCGATCGTCTTCTCCTTTGGTGCAGGCTCTTCAAAATCTTGTAGCTCCAGTTCATGTGAGTAGCTTACCTATGGTACTTTGAGGGATATAGTTGTGAGGTCGTTTCCTTCATGATTGTAGTAGCCTTTAGAATCCAGTTCTTGGTAAGTGCTCGCAGAGTTTGCGAATCTTTTTATGGTTACTGTACTCTTTGCCTAGGAGGACAAAGTTTACAATATCCAAGAATCTCTCGAACATTTGAGTACTGTTTCGTTGGCCTTCATCTTGAACACCTCATACTCTTGAGTAGTCTGCTGACCTTTGATTCTTTGACTTGAGTCGTGCCTTCATGTGTGCCTTCAAGTAGCTTCCACACTTCATTAACCATTGTGCAGATAGACACCCTGTTAAATTCATTCTTTCTAAAGAACAAAATAAAGCATTAATAGCACGTGCGTCAGACTGGCCCTTTTCTTTTCTTCCTCTGTATATCTACTATGGGGTTTTTTAACTAAAACTTCATCAACATTTATACGAGGTGGCTTTTGATAGCCATCAATGACAATGGACCATAATCAAAGTCAAGTGATTTCAAGAAGAAACTCATCTGTTTTCCAATAGGTATAATTCGTACATCAAACAGTGGAGGTCTGTTTGTGGCCTGACCTTCACTTGTAAATTTCCAGTTGCCATGTGGTGCTGAGATCTATAACAATTAATTAAATAAATATTGTAATGTTACCTTGCTTTACCTGTAACACCTGCTCGGATACCATTGTAGGAACAAATGTAAAGCACAATACTCTAGAGGGGGTGAATAGAGTTGGCAGCGGAATATTGCTAATTAAAAATGTTAGCAGCAAGATCACAGAATAATACATTAACTGAATAATGTAAAGGCAGATATAAGAAAGCAAATGCAAAGACAGCGATGTATACTGGTTTTCCTCTGTTGAGGACTAATCCAGTCGGTAGAACTCTTGCTACCAGTTGAATCCACTATTGGCAAAACCGCAAGTTTTCTTACGAAATCCTTGCAACTTCTACAATGCGAGCTTTGATACGAAGAACTCGTCCAACTTCAATTGTGAAAAGGTATTCTTCGATCAAGCCTTCTGGTTACAGTCACTCAGAACTTCTAGACCGTACCGCACTGGCAAATCGACTAGAGGATTGTAATTGGCTTGGGATCTGAAATTTAAAGCTCAAGAAAACTCTTTGGAAGACTGAAAGCTTTAGATAGAGAGAAGATTGAAAGTGAATGAGTGAGTTAAAATGATCGAAATCCTTCTCTATTTATGGGAGTTCCAAAGACAGAATTCTGGCAGAATTCGGACAGAATTCGGGCAGAACTCTATGAGAAAATCTCGGTCTAATCCGCAACTGCAGGAGGACCAAGTTCAGAAGAATTCAAAAATCAAAACGGCCACTAACCGAACTCTGGCCGTACTCTGGCCGAACTCTGGCCGAGTTCTGTCAGGGTTAGGTTAGGTATTTAAAATAGATGTTGGGGATTTTTGAAAACCTTTTTGAAACCTTTTTGAAAGCTTTTGTTACTAAGAATGTTTTTCAAAACAAAGGACATTTTAAAAGTATTTTAAAAACATTTTGGAATAGCCTGTTTGCCAATACGACTCGGTGTACAACGTATTCCTAGACTCAATAAATAAAAATATATTGCTCAAAGAAATACAGACTCGAACAGGCAAACATCGCTTCGTCTTGAATTGAGTAGTTAGCTATTCTTGATCATGTCCAAGAGTCCGATACATCCTGACTAGCTTCATATATCGAGACAGAGTTTGATCAATTATTAAAATCAGTTTGACCATATAACCAATGGGCCAACACTGAGTACCCCTGGTTTGGTCATGAGGACCCTGAGAGGGTTGACTCGTGAGATCACATGTATGGTCCGTCCTGTGACATAGTGCCATGTCTTTTGAATGGCGAACACCAGGATGAGGCATTCCTTCTCGACAACGGTGTATCGGTGCTCTGGCCCAATCATCATTCGGCTGAGGTAATAAATAGCTTGTTCAAAGCTTGCATCGTTGTTTTGTGCAAGCAGAGCGCCGAAGGAATGCTCCATTGCTCGTACATATAGCAAGAATGGTTTCCCAGCAACTGGAGCCACCAGGACTGAAGGGCTCGACAAGTATTTTTGATACTGGCGAAGGCACGTTGGCATTCTTCATCCCATGCGAATAAAACGCCTTTCTTCATGAGGTGGGTGAATGGCCGACATCGCCTGGAGAGGTTAGAAATGAACCTCCGGATGTAAGCTAGCCTCGCTTGAAGGCCTCTGAGTTCGCGGAGATTTCTCGAGGGATCCATCTCCATAATTGCCTTCGTCTTCTCTGGATCGACATGAATTCCCCTGGGCTGTAATAATAAAACCCAAGAATTTTCGCTGGATACGCACAAGAAGGATATTGTGGGATTCATCTTCAGGTTGTGTGCTCGCATCAGGTCGAATACCGCCCTCAGATCCTGCAGATGGTCTTCCTTATAGCGACTCTTGACGGCGATGTCATCGACATAGCACTCCACAGTCTTGCACAGGTGGTCTCTGAAGATGACGCTCATGGCTCTTTGATATGTGGCGCCAGCATTCTTTAAACCAAAAGGCATAGCTGTGTAGCAGTACGTGCCAATCGGTGTCCGGAATGATGTGTGCTTTTCGTCGTCAGGGGACATCTTGATTTGGTTGTACCCCGAAAAACCATCCATGAATGAGATACGTTCGAAGCCGCATGTGTTGTCAATCATGATGTCTGTGATAGGGAGGAAGAATTCATCTTTGGGACACGTCTCATTCAGATTACGGAAGTCGATGCAGATTTGAATCTTCTCATTCTTCTTGAGGATCGGTACTATATTGGCGACCCAGTCAGGATGTTGTTCCTCGCGAATGAAGCCGCTGGCTATCAGTTTGTTGACTTTGGCTTCAATCGCATCCATGATGCCCGGGCGAAAGCGTCGCTGTTGTTGTTTGACCGACTTTACATCTGGCCGAATTTTGAGCTTGTGAAGGGCAACCTCAGGGTTTAGTCCTGGCATGTCTTCGTAACTCCAGGCGAACACATCAATATATTCTTTGACAAGTTCCAGTAGCGATTCTCGCTCTTCGTCTATTAGGCTTTTACAGACGAAGATTGGTTTTGGAGAAGATTCACTGCCGAGGTTGACCTGTATAACCTCATCTTCAGCAGGAGGTTCCCTCTGTTCGAACCGCTTTTCCTATAGTGCATCTAGTTATTGGGCCCACGGCTCTAACTCGAGGATTTCAGGAATGTCCTCATCTTCTTCGTAAGCGTCGGCAAATACCATATTGACTGTCATAACTTGTCTGAATACGTCTCCGATGCTGGTATCTGAATCAGAAGTTGGTGACCCGGTTGAATGTGAATGCCAGTCGCATTCCTCATCTGAACTCTCGGGGGTCGTTGTGGGCGTGACATACCCTAATCCACATCGGGTCTTATTGTAGTAGTGTCGTGGTTTGCCAGCCGGGACTGGCGGCTTGAAAGGTAATCGTCGACCGGTGCCGTAGTTTAAGCCTGGCGTAGTCTCCATATCATATCCTTATTTTTTCATGAGGTATTTGGATTGGGGGCTATAAAGATACAGAGGTAGTCTCCCAGCGTCTGATTCAGGATCGACTTTCTCTATGGTGAAGGGTTGTGGATCGTCCTTCCGGCCGAAGAAGATTGGATGGTCCCCTCCTTCGACTATGCGGTAGGCGTCTTCTACTGGGGTAAGCTGGTTTACGGTATAAACATTTGTCACCTGTGTGTGTAGGTGAGTGCCTATACCGTGTTCCATAGCATACATTATACAAAGCTTATTAAGCTCGAGGTAGTTCAAAGATAGCACTTTATTGATGAAATAAGGTATCTTTTCTAGCGGGATTACATCATCCGCGGAGGGAACATCAGTGTGGGCAGCCACATACTTGGCCAGTTCCAGCTCTTCTTCGGTCACCCCTGTATAAATGAAGACTGGAAGGATGACCTAGGCAGTTTGATCACCAGGGGTTCTGTTGGTGGAGCCGAACGTGGAGTTGTTGGCAAACTAGCGACCCACAGTTTGGCACTTGATGCTGGGCGGGGAGTATTTGGCTCACTAGAAGTCCCAGATTTTGCATCGGAACGATGATTATTCTTGGAAAGACGTATCGTCATTGGCCTGTCAGAAGGGTTGAGCTTTCCTGCTTGTGGTTGGCTGACTCTCGGTAGCCTGATTGTCAGTGGCTCCGTTGTGGGTCTCGGCACTTGGCCTGACCTTGGCAACCGGATTATCATTTGCCCTTCTTGTGCCGAGAGGCTGATTACATCCTTATGCAGAGCGGCCGTAAGGGATACAAATTTGCCAGTTTTACGAGCTTGAAGGTGGATCGTCAGAGGTTCTACTGATCCTGAGGCCGTCTTAGTTCGAGCCTGTACATCTTCCTCCAGGTGCCTCTTCGACTTCTCGTATAAGCAGGAATTCGAGTAGTAGGATTTGACTCCTTTGAAGGGATCGATGTCGGCAAATTTCGTCCTCACAAAGCCGTACTTGTCGACATATTTAAAGCACTGGTACAGCGTGGAAGGCACGATCTAATAATCGTGTATCCAAGGGCACCCAAAGAGGATGTTGTAAGAAGTGTCCGTATCTATGACGTAACAGGTCACTTCCGACTGGAGATCGCCAATTTGAAACTTCAAGCGAATCTTCCCAATTGGATAGCTTCTACCCGAATTGAAACCGCTGATGGCGGTGCTTGTTGACGTCAGGCGATGCATAGGAATGCGGAGATGATGTAGCAGACCCTTCGGAATGATGCTTATGGAAGAGCCAGGATCAATGTGCATTCGGTCCACCTTCACGTCCCTGATGTATTCGGTATAGTATAACGAACGATCATGCAGATTGGTTTTGATGAGCATATCCTATGGAGTGAAGACAATGTTGGGCATCGCCCCTGTGTAGGCGCTATCTTGGAGATTTGTAGGCAGACTCTCTCATGTGAGGTTGACCTGAGCAATATAGGCGTCGGCATTCTAGAGTGCATGGCTCAGAGCCGCGCGAACATCCTTTGAGAGTCTCAATAGCTCATATAATGACAATTTGGCTGGTGTTTTGGCCAATTGTGCCAAGATGTCGAAGTTGTAGGGCCTCTCAAGCCCCTGAGGTGCATCTTTTCGGAGGGATTTGTCAAAGCGAGTCTCCTTCGGCCTAGGCTTGTCGGTCGTCGGAGGCTGAGACGGTCCCGGAATGTCAGCAGTAGCTGGCTGATGATCTTCAGTTGAGTTATCAGCCACAGGTTGGGACTGTGCCCCGGACCGGATAGCGACAGCTGTGACTTCTTCGATATCTGCCGAGATTGTGTGGTAGGATTTGACTTTTCCACTCTTCTTCTTACGAATGGAAGGTGGTGTGGACTGAGTCACTTCAGGTACCAGGTCCGGATGGACCCACATGATCTCCCCCCGTGATGTGGTGAGGGGCACTAGACAAGCAGCCTGATCCCGAGGAGGTGGAAGATTAGCAATCTCCATTGTTGCCAGAGGAACGGGTACTACGCCGTCTTGAGTCTCCGTTGGAGAGAAGCTGTCGAACTGTACGGACACCATGTTGGCTGCCACGGTCACCTCTTCGAAATCGATGGCCAGAGCGTTCGAGTCGATGAGGTTTTGGATGTATCGTTTCAGTTGGTAGCAGTCGTGTGTAGCATGGTGGACGTAGCGGTGGAAATGGCAGTACTTTGGGCTCTCTATTTCTGTCGGTCGAGGTTTCCGTCTTGGTGGAGGAAGCTAAATTCTGTCTCCTTGTATGAGCATGTCCAAGATGGGCTTGACGTGGCTGTCTTCGAAAGAGTAGGTCATTTGCGGCCATTGTTTGTCTGCCGATCTTGACTCAGGCTTCTGTGTTGTGTCGGCCACCATAGCCTGCTTGCCCCTGTTGTCTCGATTGTTGAAGGGGCTACCCCCATTGTTGCTGTTGGTATTGGGACGCTTGCCTTTGTTCTCTCCCTCCGAGATGTGCAATCCCAGTTGGCGAGCCTTTTTCAACCGTTCTTCGGTGCTAGTGGCACTGATGATAAACGTCTTCCAATCCTTAAATTGACTTTCGCCCATCCAGAGACTGATTGTTGGGAGCAATCTCTTTTGGCAAATTTCAATCAAGGAGGAATCCGGATTACCAGATGGCAACTTCATTACGGTTTGGCAAAACCGCTCAATATAGTTCCTTGTCAGCTCCTTCTCCCCTTGGACGACATCCATAAGGGTGGACATTGTGATGTCCTGGCCTACTTCGTAGAATCTCTCCAAGAACATGCGCTTGAAGCTGGCGAAGGAGTGGATGCAGTTGTCTGGCAGGTTGCGGTACCAGTCGAAGGCGACCCCTTCCAATGCCCCGATAAATAAACGTGTAAGGATAGTATCGTCATAGGGCAGATGGTCGGTGGTGACCTCGAAGTAGGTGATGTACCAACTTGCTGAGGTCTTTCTATCATAGGGATTGATGTTGAACGGCTTATATCTTGGTGGGAAGGGGACATCCCTCCATGCAGCGGGGTATGGTTGCCGTATTCTGAGGTCTTGAGAGTTTTCTCGGGCGTAAAACATGGCTCGGAGCTCCTGGACCTCTCTTCTCGCTTCCCAGACATCATCTACAGCGGTGGAAGCCATTATTTCAGGAGGATTATTGCCCGGGTTCGGTGCTGCCGAGTTCGAGTCTGCATTGACCGCGGAACCCGCGCTTGTTTGGCCAGGCGTCCCTTCTTGCAGAGTTGGAAGAGCCGCTTTGATCTCGTCTACTGACTTGACCAAGACGTGCAGTATGGCCTCCAGAGTGTCGATGCATTGGTGATCACTGGAACCACCTTGATTGCTGTCCGTCATGAACATCGTCCTTACATGAGGGGAGAAGGAAGGAACGGTGGAGGACGTGCCCTCCGAGTCATACACATGTACCGAGAAGACATCAGGATATATGGGAATGTTCTCCTCTGGTTCGGACTCAGAAGGAATAGTACCACCGGCTTCAGAGCTTGCTTCATCTTGAGAGTCGTGGACATCCTCGGGGATGTCAGTATTTGCTGTGTCTGACGGAAGAGTTGCTTCTCCGGGCTCGTCTCCTTGGAACATCGGATTATCGTGGATGTTCGGAGGAGTGCTACCCCCAGTTCCAGCGACCCCCAGTGGTGTGGATGATGTAGCACCCACTGTAGCAGATTTTTTCTTTGAACGGTTCCTTGAAAAACTCCGGTGGAGGACAACCGTTTAGATGACAGCTTCTTAGTCACAGTGGTTGAAGTCTTCGGGCTGCAAACGTTTATCTTCTTCCCTCTTCCATCGACAAGGATTTTTTGAGTAGAATTGCAGGAGACAACAGGAGGCACCTCGTCCTCTGAGCTTGGTTGCTGCAATCTTTGGAAGACAGACCGCTAGTCTTCTCGTACTGTTGCGTTGTTGCAACAGCAGTTGACAATGATTTGGGTGCAGTGACGTTCGTGGGAGGATTCTTTGTACCCCGGGGCACTTTCTCTTTCCTTGTGTTTGTGGAGGATGGCCTCACGCAAGTCAGATGGGTCCGGATCGACCATGTTTGCTCCCTGAATTTTGGAAGACTTTTGGGAACCTCTCTGTCCATTTGCCGTCGGGGGCTGGACTCGAGTGGTTCTGTACAACTTCCCATCAGAGGCCCGCATAACAGTATACGGGACACTTAGATGGTCAGAGGTCGGATCAACGGACCGAGCTTGCCAAGCTCATGCTGCCTTAGACTTCTTCACTCTAGTGCGTAAGGGCACATAGTAGGAAAAGTCTAAGTGGTGCTGGAGAGACTCAGACATGTCTTCTTGCGAGCACAGGAGATCAGGACCATAGGAGAGGCGGTCGAAGACAGAGCCGCATGGAGTAGGCGTCATGCGGCTGGAATCAATAATCTTCATGCGGTTGGCAGTCGTAGCCGCATAGGTCTTCTCCATGTGGCTGGAAACCCTGGCCGCATGAGTGTTCTCCATGCGGCTGAAAATCCTGGCTGCATGAGTATTATCCATTTGGCTAGCAGCTTCAGCCGTATGGTCATCATTCATGCGGCTGGCCATCTTGGCCGCATGAGTCTTCGCTTTACGGCTAGTGCCCTTGTTCGGTTTCTTTTTAGAGCACATAGAATCGCTCTTTGCCCCTGCAAGTCTAGCATCCTAGTGCTTTCCTCTGCCGGACTTGGGGACAGCAGAGACCTCTATGGCTTGAAGTGGGGCCGCGCAAGAGTTGCATTCGCCGTCTTGGGTAGCAGAGAGTACTCCGTCGAGGGCCTGGGGAGGAGAAAATGATTTTGGTCTCCATTCTTTGCGAGCCTTCGTTGTGCGGGTGCGCTTCTGGACCGGGCCAGCACTTCCTTCGGAGAGTATTTCTTTAAATGCCTATTGGTCGAAGCGGACGACCATCTTCTATTGTGTGGAGCCAAGTTTGGCTGCATCCGATTGCGTCACCAACTCCTCAGCCGTAGAGAAGTTTGTCCCCAGCAGAGTCGCCATCGTGTTTGCCAAAAAATATAAAAGAGCAGAACAATTATCGGAGGACTGGACTTTTACTTCACGATACAAACTCGCTTGTACAAAGAAAGCCTAGGGACGAAAGCCTAGGTACAGCAATCTAAGTATAATTGTTTATTTTAGATTCTGGGGGTGACGATAGAGGCTCGGGAAAGCGACGACAGCTCTGCCTTACTCCTTGGACGATCGGTATGCAGCCTTGGCTGCGAAAAAGATCTGCTTGGCGTTGAAGAAATGCTCTCTCTGCTCTCTCTTTTTCTCTATAAGTATTCTGGTGCTCTCTGATCTCGAAAAAGGGTCCTTTTGCAAGGGAATGGCACCTTGCTATTTATAAGAGGAATGCAATCATTAGGGTTTGCAATGATTGTCCCTTAGAGTGGCGATGGCCTGTTGATTGATCAATCTGGGCCATTAGTCTTAAGTGTGATGAATCTGGGCCATTAATGTAGATTGTGCCAAATCCTATCAGTAATTAATGCTGATTGCAATAAATCTCCCTCATGATGATCTGCTGATGTCTGTGAATCTGAATGAATAAATTTAATTTATTCTCCTGCCACGTGTCCCAGATTATTAGGATTTGACCCAATCTTTGATTTACAGTAAATCTGGGAGATTGAGATTGATTGGCTTTATGACACGTGTCATGCTACGTGGCTCAACCGCGAGCCACTGAGGGGATTTGAGCCGCATGAGGATTGAGTCGCATAAGACTGGCCACGTGTTAAGGCTGCTTGGGAAGTGGCCCCCGAACCTTCGAACCACATGATAATCTGGGCCGCATGAACGTAGGCAGCCGCATGATGGGTAGCTCCTTCGTGAGCCGCATGGAGATGGTCCTCGTGAGCCGTATGGGGAAGCCTCTGCTTGAGCCGCATAGGGGGAGCCTCTGCTTGAGCCGCATGGGGAGTCTCCGCTTAAGCCGCATAGGGGGAGGCTATGCTTGAGCCGCAAAGGGAGTCTCTGCTCGAGCCGCATACGACTGTCCACATGTCAGGACCGCGTGACACTTTCTGGATTTTGGGGGATTGTGTCAGAGATCTCCTTCATTTTCTTAGGGGTCTATCATTATGACAGAGTCATGATTGTATCTTTTGTGTCAGGGATGTCACTTGTCAGAGTTGTCAGCCGTCAAGGCATTTAATGCAGTAAAGGACAAAAAAAAGAGCTTTTGCAGGCCACGTGGCTCATCTCTGAGCCGCATGGTGCTTATCCGAGCCGCATGGACGCGTTGAGCCGCATGAGCCCTCTGAGCCGCATGGGGCTCCATGGCCGCATGGATCTTTCTTTATTCTTTTCCATGCTTCTACAGATGTGACGAAGACGACTGCTGAAAGGAAGTCGCCAGAGCCGGTCCCCTCGGAGATCCAATCGTCAAAGCTCAAACTGCTGGAGCTGGTGCTGACGAATGAGAAGAAGATCCCCTATGAATGTGAGGCCTCTTCTGTCCTCTGACTCTATCAACGATCCTCTGTAAGGTCTACTCATGCCTCCTCGTTGCCCTCATTACTGCATCAAAAGTCTGGAACTCATGCGGCTCAAATTCCAGTATGATCTCCAAATGGAGTCCCTACTGGAACCTCCTCGCCTGATCCAACTCGATCGCTACTAAGGAAGGGGCAAACCGACTGAGCCTGCTAAACCCTACTGCGTAGCCGTCGACGGTTTTGCTCATCTGCCGTAAGCCAATGAACCTCTGCCACAGATCATAACGCGATATTGCATCAAAATAGGGAGTCTGAAACCTCTCGCTAAAATTTTCCTAAGCTATCGGCGCCATAAGAGACACCTCATAAGGGGCCCACCAGTCGTAGGCCAAATCCAAGAGCTGTAACCTGACATTTGCCACACGCTCCCTAGCTGAAATTACTGCAGCCTCCAGAATAGCCTCAGTATCCTGAAGCCACTCATCAGACGCAATCACATCCCCTGTACCATAGAAGTATAGGGGATGGAAACGCCTAAAGCTGCTTACAAAATTGTAGACCTGAGCACCACCCCTCTTCAAAGCCGTCTGGACAGAATGGGTGAGAACATCGCTGTGACACTGCTGCAACGTCATGAAATCTCTCAAAACATCCACCAGTGCACAAACAACACCCTCTGGCTGCTCTAGTTGAACTGGTACTGCGAGGTGAACAGGCAAAACTGGCGACTCTGTCCTCCGATCTACTCTAGACTCTATTCCTGAATGCTGAGGCTAAGCCTCCCGAACTGGTGGAACTGGAAAAAGCTAACCCGCCATAGCTAGAATTCGAACAAGCTATCGGAAGGACCAGAAATAATACCCTTGAAAGTTTAAGGACACAAGCATCAGGTTGAAGGAACAAGAAGGATCAACAATCAAAGCAGATATCAGGTCAAAGATCAAAGGTGGTGAGTAATACGATGGATATCAATGGAGAAGAATTTGTGACTAGATAACTACCAGCAACCTATTCATATCTAATAAATCAGACCTGCATTGGCCACCACTGAAATCTATGTCACGACCCAGAACCAGAATACTGACAAATTAGGACGGACCAGGCCAGCTACGTATACCAAAGTACTCCACTACTCCAAAATAACGTATAAGTTGTATAGATAGGGGTTATTACTACAAACTAACAGTCAATCCTAGGTCACAAAATCCTAGATATCTCAATCACAGTCAAATAAATAATGTACAAAGATATGATCATCATGCATATTAGATAGTAAAGTGTCCCAAACTATAATATATAGATGATCATGAAGCTAGTAATACAAAATAAAGAACTAGCAAAACTAAGTAATACATGATCAGCTTTAGCTGCAGTTTAGAAATATACAGACCATGTCTATGCCAGTAGGCCAAAAGTCAAGTCTAAAATACGAGCTAAATACGTGCTCGGTGGCTAAACGCCCCAAAAGAATATGTACAGAAAAGAGTGGTAAGAGAAAGAACACCCACTCAAGCCCCTGGTGCTCCGGATGGTCACCATCGAGTGGAAGGTCCGGAAGATCCTCGGGCTCCACAACTAAATCTGGTCAATGTAAAATAAGTGGGGTCAGAACCCCAATAGCAATTACAACAAAGGAAGCAAAACTATGAACTAAAACCAGCATGCAAATCATAGCAACTCTAAAGTAAAGCCGTAAATGCAGGACAAGAATAATAAAAAGGTACCACGGGAATATGAAAGAAAACTAGAAATATGTAAGAAAACAACATGTGAACATGTGAATATACAGGTTATGTAGCATGTGACAAAACCGAGCATGTGGGACAAGTGGCAAGGATAAACATGTGAGACATGTAGTGAAACTAAGACTGTAGCAGAAATGATAGCATGTAAGAAAATAGCAGGAAGCTAGGTACTGAAATAAGATAAAGTGGAACAAGATTACACTAAACAGGAATGGACTCCATCTATCAATCACGGCCAAACAATGAGTACGGCTTGATACTTTAGCTAACTAGGGTTGTCACAATCCTAATTACTAACATATGCAAGTTTGAAAAATCCGATCCAGTTACCTGCCCTGCAGACTACCCGATTGACCCAAGCTAAAAGAAAAACAAGTATTGCATACATACCGCAGTAAGATACGCGTGTCCTAAGGAAGTGCCCCACTCGACGGTGTGTTGGAAGAGTGCTTATCATGACAGATAGCTCCAAATCCCTAGTGTGTATATATATATATATATATATATATATATATATATATATATAATATATATATATATATATATAAGACCGAGAAACAAGGGGTACAGGTTACTGGGAAAGTCTCACCTTCCAATGATCTAGATAATCAAGTTAGTTATATAGTTCCTAACATTTTCATTTAGGATTCTGGGTGTGGCATTCCGCAGAATCTATCCTAAACATGAGACATGTGAGACTAGACAAGACAAGCAAGATTGTGCACTACAACAAGACATGACAATATCAAGATAAGAGTGCGCTATGACGAGCCATTATCAAGGAGCTAGACATGTACTGGAATCAAGAGTGTAGGACCGTTGAGCACCTCTAGAGGGGGGTAAATAGAGTGAGTGCGAGTGCAGCAGAAAATAATCCCCAATTTAAAAATTATAAATAGATAACTATGGCAGTGAATAAGAGACAGCAAATAAATATAGCAAGAGATAGAGAGATCAAACTCAGTGACACAGCGATGTATACTGGTATCCCTCTGAGAGGACTAATCCAGTCTCGAGTACTCTTGCTCGATGTTATTCCACTAAGACACAAGCTAATTGAGTGCTTGCATATCTTACAACACCATGCTTGGTGACAAGTGCACGACCAACTTCACAACACCGTGCTCGGTGACGAGCGCACGACCGGCTCCACAACAGAAATAGTTTCTGAACTTTGAACAACCTCTTTACAACTCTTGAGAACCAAAAGACTCTAGATCGAAATAAATATTACTGGCTTTTGGCTAAGAGGAGTGTAGGTGTGATATGAAAACTTTTGATCGGATGAAAACACTTATTGAAGAGAGAAGAGAAGATAAAATTGAATAAGTGATTTGGAATGAGATATTCTCTTCTATTTATAGGTGTTTTCTAGGACCGAACTCGGGCAGAGTTCTGGCAGAGTTCTGATGCAAAGATTTTACAGATGAACGTTGCATGCAGATTTGGAGGCAACAAATATTTAAATTTAAACTGACCGAACTCGGGCCGAACTCGGCTTGAGTTCTGTCTAGGTAAAAATGTTAAATATTTGTAAAATATTGTTGCAGAATGGAAATGAACTTTTTGGTAGGTGGAAATGGATAGGTAGGCTGTATAGAAAAGTGGACTATGATTAACCTAAGCCAGTATTATCCAATCGATCTTACAATATATATCCTAGACTCAATAAAGGTAAAATACATAATAAATTGTACAATGACTCGGACTAGATTCCAATAAAAGTAATCTTCAGAATGATGATTTACGTACTTGTTGATGCAGTAGTGCGCTTGTTGATATTGATTTTACATGACCTGAAATGATTAGCAGCGGTTCGTACATTTTGTGTATTGACTTAAGTTTATGTCGATTATTAAAATCGGGTGTGACCATGGAATGGGCCAATAATCTCTCCCATTTTGATAATTGACAAACTTGAGTCTATACCAAAATATATCCAAATAGAACAAATAAAATTACCTAAAAAAATGTGGTTTTGGTATTCTTTCTTTGATTGTTGATTTTGGTATTGCGCTCTTTCTCTCCTTTTGTCAATAAAAAATTAGTTTTGGCTCCCCCATAATGTGTGAAGCCAACTATGTTCATCAACCAGACAAAGTAATAGAAGCGAGATAACCAAATAGCAACATTGCCAGAAATAATAAGTGCATAAAGAAATAACTAGTAGTGGAAACTGAAAATATCATACTAAAAGAAAGATACCACCATCATAATCTACTAATAAATGTCTAACTGTAAAGTTTAGACATAAAAAAAACTACATCAGAGATCATCATCTATCAGACCCTCTCCAAAATCTACTAGCTCAAGTCCTCATCACATCGGAGTGTCGTCACCTCCAGGAGCATCCAGTGGAACATATGCAGCAGTAGGATCGAAGTGAGGAAATGTCGTCTCATCGTCAAACCTGGGTCAAGGGAAGCTGGGGTGATGAAGTATGGTAATTGGATGTGATGGATCATGAGAGAGACTCCAGTGAAGATCATTAATGATGTTCTGCAACACCTGAGCCTGGGTGATATGGCAGAACTCTGAGTCAAGATAGCCCAGATGTCGTTACACAGAGGGGGCAACGAAATCATCAAAACACTGATAAAAGCTAGGGTCAAAACCCAGAGTAGGGGCTGGAGCAGCAGCAGCAGGAGGAGCCTCAGGGTCAGCATCTTGAACGGGCTCAGCACTAGGAGACAGAGGAGGAGTAGGATATAACCTAGACCTACTAAGCTCAATGACAGTGGAGGAGTAAGGACAGGTTTGAAGATCAATTTCAAACCTCCTAAAGATAGAAGCCAAATGCATAGGATAGACGAGGTTGCGTCCTGCATTTCTGTAGTTAAGCATCTAAGCCATTATAGTCTTTGGAACAAAAAATGGAATGCCAAGTGAATATGGTACATGGGTGACAAGTCCAGGAAGGTAATTTCATCAGAGGATCCCTTCTTTGGAAGAAAAACAGAGAATACAAACCTATGGAGTTCATAGAAGTTTTGGTTAAGATGCTTGGAGTAAACTCTTCTAGGAATAGGTTTGGGATGGCACAAAAGTTCTTTGAAGCAATCAAAAGTGACACATTCAGGGAATTGAATGTGATGAATGTCTACAAAAGCTTCACCTACATCAGAAACATGAAACTATTCACTGATGTCGGTGGCACAGAATTCTAGTTCTTGTCCAGCAACACAAGAATAGAAATTTTTGTTATCTTTTACTTGCAGGTTGTAGTAAAACATACAGACAGCATTATCATAAATATTCCCAGCTACTTCAAAAAAATCACGAAAGCCGAGACGGTCGAAAGTGGGAGCATATTCAGAAAAGATTGTAAAGTTTACACGTGCTCTAGCACAAATCCTACGACCAGAAAAGTGTCAAACCAAAGGTCCAAAAAAAATTTATCGAGAAAGAGACCGGAATCATAATCATCAGATCCCGTAGGTCTAGCTGGACTAAAGACATTAGTGGGAACATAGTCAGAGGAGGATGATCCTACTTGTAAGGAATCAACCTTTCTCTTTTGGTGCTTAGGTGCCATTGATGAGAAGGAAAGGATATGGAATACCTTCGAAGAGGACGAAGATGATGGAGAAGAATGGCCCACTAGACTTCTGAGAAATCTCGAAAGAAAGGAGGAGGGAGAGTTCTTTGGAGTATAGGAGGGCTTTTCTCGGTTGAAGGATGAGAAAAAATGGAAGGAAGAAGAGGATTATAAAGATCTAGGGTCGGCTGTTCGGTTCTGGAATCCGCACAGCGCCGACCGAACTCGGTCAAAGTTCGGTCCGAGTTTTGCTGCTTGTATTCCCAATGCCATAAATGTAATATTTGTTTAAAATTTGAATTTATAATTGTTGTACATTTTCATTTAATAACTTCTATTACATTGGATTAGCTGTAGGGGCCAGAACCTAGCTAGCGGTAGTCCGAAGACTAGTGCACCATGTCGCTTCAGGCTATTTACACCTGTATGACAGAAGGACCCTTTTGGCTTGTACCCAAAATAATTTTTGTTAAATAAATTACAAAGTTTCGAGTTATAAAAATAAATTTAATAAACATACTACATTATGAATCTGAAAATTCAAGTATGCCGAGCTCTCGCCTCATAATGTTAAATCGGGCTTCAGCCAGTAGTTTTTTGAAAATGTCTGCTAGTTGATGATTGGTGTCAATAAACTCTAGGCATATGTCTAGGCAAATGTCCCCATGTTATTGGTGATCACGTAAAAAGTGATGACAAATCTTAATGTATTTTGTGCGTGAGTGACATACAGGGTTCTTTGTCAAGTTAATAGTGCTAGTATTATCACAATAAATGGGAATCTTAGTGTAGTGTAGATTGTAGTCTTCTAGGGTTTGCTTCATCCACAAAATTTGAGCACAACAATATCATGCAGCGATATACTCAGCCTCAGTAGTTGATAATGCTACAGAATTTTGTTTCTTGATAAACCATGAGACTAAGGTCTTTCCTAAGAAATAATACGTACCGCTGGTACTTTTACAGTCTACTTTGTATGCTACAAAATCCGTATTCGAGTAACCTATCAGGTTAAAGGATTTGGTTTTAGGATACCACAAGCCAACTGTAGAAGTTTCCTTAAGGTATCGGAAGATACGCTTAATGGCACTTATGTGTGATTCCTTAGAATTTGCCTGGTATCGTACACAAATACAAACACTGAACATAATATCAAGACGACTAGCAGTTAAATATAATAAGCTACCAATCATACCTCGATACTTACGTTAGTCGACAGGTTTGCCACTTTCATCAGTGTCAAGATTTGTAGATGTAGCTATTGGAGTTCCGATAGGCTTTACATTATCAAAGTCGTACTTTTTCAGTATGTCCTTCATATACTTGGGTTGATTGATGAATGTTCCTTTTGAGTGTTGTTTGATCTGGAGTCCTAGGAAGAAGTTCAACTCTCCCATCATACTTATATCAAATTCACTCTACATACACTTAGCAAACTCTTGACAAAGTTTTTTATTAGTAGAACCGAATATAATATCATCGACGTATATTTGTACAAAAAGAATGTCATCATCTAAAGATTTGATAAACAAAGTTGTATCAACTCTTCCTTTTGAAAAACCATTATCACGTAAGAAGGCACTTAGGCATTCATACCAAGCACGAGGTGCCTGTTTGAGTCCATAGAGTGCTTTCTTAAGCTTGAAGACATGATCAAGTTTTTGAAAATCTTTAAAGCCAGGGGTTGTTTCACAAAAACTTCTTCTTTTAGAAATTCGTTCAAAAATACACTTTTCACGTCCATTTGAAATAATTTAAAATCATTAAAACATGCAAATACACAAAACATGCGGATAGCTTCTAGTCTAGCAATAGGAGCATATGTCTCATCATAATCAATACCTTCTTCTTGATTATAACCTTGTGCCACTAGACGTGATTTGTTGCGTAGAACTTGTCCATCTTTACTTAGTTTATTTCGGAACACCCATTTGGCACCAATTATCGATTGACCAATAGGTTTAGGAACGAGTTCCCAAACTTGGTTTCTCTCAAATTGATTAAGTTCCTCTTGCATGGCATTAATCCAAAACTCATCATTAAAGGCATCTTCTATATTCTTAGGTTCTATTTGAGAAACGAAAGCTACATTTTTTGCTTTTTCAGAATCTCTAAGAGAAGAGCTTGTACTTATACCTTTTGATACATCACCTATAATGAGTGTCTCTCGATGGTCTGGTAAAAACTTTAATAATTCATATGAGTCAGATCTTCCACAAGACTCTTATCGGTTTTTGCTTGTACACCTTCATCATCACTGTCACTAGATCTGTGACTATTGAGCTCATCAAAAGTAATGTTAATAATTCTTCAACAATCATAGACTTTTATTGAAATTTATATATCCCTTACTCTTAGCAGCATATCCGAGAAATATCCCTTCATCTACTTTAGAGTCGAACTTACCTAAGTTGTCCTTGGTGTTCAGGATAAAACAGCGACATCCAAAAAAATTTGAAATAAAAAATGTTTGGAATCCTTCCAAACCAAAGTTCATAAGTTGTTTTCTTCGCGATGGGTCAAATTAACACCCTATTTAAAATATGACAGGCTGTGCTAACAGCTTCTACCCAAAAAAATTTAGGAAGATTATGCTGATTCAGCATGACTCTAGCCATCTCGCTTAGAGTACGATTCTTTCGCTCCACAATACCATTTTGTTGAGGAGTTCTAGGACAAAAAAATTTATGGTAGTATCCACTATCATCACAAAATTTTTTGAAATCTTTATTACGAATTCACCACCATGATCACTTCGGATACGAGTAATCATGAAGCCTTTTTTTGTTTGGTACCTTTTTACAAAATAACTAAAATTCAAAAATAGCATCACTTTTGTTTAATAAAAATAAATCCAAGTGAAACGAGAGAAATCATCAAAAATAACAAAAGCGTAGAGCTTACTGCCAAGACTAGCTACTCTACTAGGACCAAATAAATCTATATATATCAGCTACAAAGGTCTAGAAGTACTTACAGTGTTAATGGATTTAAATGTAGACATATGTGCTTTGTTCTTTTCACAGTTAGCACATACCATATCTCCCTTGAATGGAATTTCAGGGAGTCCTTTTACCAGTTTCTTAGTGCTTAGTCGTAAAATAGTGTCCATATTTGCATGTCCTAGTCTCATATGCCATAGCCAGCTTTCATCTAGATTAGCTACTAGGCATCTTCCTGCATTATTAGTACTCTCTAGAAAGAAAACATAAATATTGTCTTCTCTAATCCCTTCATATATGGGATTACCAGATGACATATCATATACGGTACATTTGTCTTTTACAAAGTTGATACCATAACCATTATCAGCCAAATGACTTATGCTTAATAGGTTATGTTTCAATTCTGTAACTAGATAAACATCTTTCATTACAGGATAAGGAGATATACCAACAGTGCCATTGCCAATGATATCACCTTTCAAATTATTTCTGAAACATACGTATCCTTCTTTCTTCATCGATAGTGTGGAAAACAAAGATGCATCACCAGTCATGTGCCACGAACATCCTCTATCGAGGATCTATTTGCTTTTAGCATGAGAGGGTTGAGGGTCCTCCTACAAAACAAGTAGATGAATCCTTTGGTACCCATTTACTGAAGAGTCCATATTGATTAGTGTTAGGTCTCCAAAATAAGGTACGATTGTCAACAAGTTTTCTTGCTAAAGAATACTGTGATATATGTCCATGAGTACCACAATATGTGCAAGTGAGTTTTGCAACAGTGGTAGTGGGAATTGTGTTGACATGCCTATTTAGTTTCTTTGAAAACCTATAAGTGAAAGCATGGTGATAATCGTGTTTCTTTCGTGCTTTCTGAGTTTTAGTCCTCTTAGGTGCATGCTTAGCATTAGGACTAAACTTAGGCTGTGTCACAGGTATTGCATGTTTACATAACTTGATTTTTAACTTTTTAGAAACTGCAAAAGACTCTTCATATTTAGCAGTCATGTCTGAGAGTCTTTGTTATGTGACTAAGTGCTTCTTCTTCTCTATGTCATATAACTCTTGTATTTTGACATACTCTCTTTCTTTCTTATCAACTTTGAGGATAGCCTCATGATAGTCTACTTTGAGCTTGGCTATCTCTTCCGTGTTACCGGTAGTATACGTCTCTTTAATATCTTCAATAAGACTGGACAGTCTAGCTATCTCGGTTATGTATGCCTTAATCTCTTTTCGAGATTGCTTATACTTGTCAAGCACATTTCTGTGTTCTTCAAGTAGTTCGTTAAAGGCATTTTCTAATTCATCGAAAGTAAAATCGTCATACAAAGGGTTTAAGGATACCTTATCAAAAGCCATAAGACAGACATTGGCATTTTCGCAAGGTCTGTCTTCTTCCTCTGTATCACTAGCATCGCTTTCATGCCAGATACTTGTGTTTGTATACTTTCAACTGGTTGTTGCTTTTCTGCTTGATCTTGGTCTATCGTATGGGCGACTTTTCTTCGAAGTTGGATAGTCCTTCTTTATGTGCCCTGATTTTTTGCATCCAAAGCATATTGTTTCATCTTCATTGCTTTCTTAGACATCTCTCTTCCTTCTGTTTGATTTCTCAAACTTTAGGAATTTTTTGAAGTTCTTCACTAGTAGGGCTTGTTCATCACCACTTGATGATTCTTTCTCAGAATTATTGGCTGTAGATTTTCTTGCTTGAGCTTTAAAGGCGATAGATTTTTCTTTTGGGGTCGCTTCTTCAAACTCTTGTAGATCAAGCTCATGGGTCATGAGCTTGCCCATCAGTGTTTCCAGAGACATGGTGGTGAGATTATTTCCTTCAATGATTGTTGTTTCCTTTGGATTCCAGTTCTTGTTTAGAGCCCGTAGCACTTTTCTGATCTTCTCATGATTACTGTAATCCTTACCAAGAGATTGCAAAGGATTAGTAATATCAAGGAAATGTGTAAACATCTGTGTAATTGACTCATCGGATTTTATCTTAAAAGATTCATACTCCTGTATTAGTCTACTAATTTTGGATTCCTTCACTTGGGAAGTACCTTTATGAGTTACCTCAAGAAGTTTCCAAATCTCATGAGACGTCTTACAGGTTGAAACTCTGTTGAATTTTGTTTTGTCAATTGCACAGAACAGTGCATTGATGGAACGAGCATCTAGACTAGCTTTTGCTTTTTCAGCCTCTGTATATTTGTCATGAGGCTTGTCTACAAGCAGGCCATCAACTACAGTAGGTGCCGGTTTGTTATAACCGTCAACAACTATAGACCAAATATCAAAGTCAAGAGACTTTAAAAAGAAAGTCATCCGTGTTTTCCAGTAGTTATAATTTGTACCATCAAATAGTGAAGGTCTATTTGTGGATTGCCCTTCATCGTTGTATACTGATTTTATGGCTGTCATATATACTCTTTAAGGCTTGTTATATAAGAATATAACCTGCTTTGATATCAATTATAGGACCGTTGAGCACCTCTAGAGGGGGTGAATAGAGTGAGTGCGAGTGCAGCGGAAAATAATCACCAATTTAAAATTTTATAAACAGATAACTATGGCAGTGAATAAGAGACAGTAAATAAATATAGCAAGAGATAGAGATATCAAACTCAATGTCACAGCAATATATACTGGTATCCCTTTGAGAGGACTAATCCAGTCTCGAGTAGTGTAACGCCCCAGTCCCAAAATACGTAGGACTAGAACGTAATCATGCCAGCTGTATACATACGAAGTATATGGACCCTCGTATATATATATAAGCTGTAAAATGCAGTAACCAAGGTACTAAATCTCATCCACAAAGATAAATATGATATAAAAATAACTATGAATTTGTCATGTACACAATAGTTGGGCGGAGACAAAGTCCACTACCAACCAAAATAAATATGGAAAAATATACAAGGAAAGAATTTAGCAAGCGAGAGCAATGGCGAGTCCAAGAGCAATCTCCACGAAGGAAGGAATGGCCTTAGCTAGAGCACCTGCAGAAATACAAGAACACACACCTGGCGAGATAACCAGGTCCTCAGAGGGACGTAACAAGATACATCAACATGCCACATAACTGAATATATATACTATGTCATAAATCACAAGTAAAGTAAATAGTCACACTCGTAACAAGTTCCAATACCTCATCATCGAAATAGTGGACTACCCCTACAACCAAACAAGGACAAGGGGTAGTATACTATACCGCGATGCGATATTGTCCCAAGCTACTAATGGAACGGGGTGATATGACATTGACAAGGGTTACCTAACCATCTAATATGTTTATGCAGTAAGAACAAACCTTCAATGCATGAGCCCTGGCTGTAAATAGGATCGGCATAGTCTCCATACAGGGCACCAGGGGCCTACGTCCATAACGCTCGGGAAGCGTCAGAGGGCACCATGTGCAAGGGGCTACGTCCATAACGCTCTGGATAACGTCAGAGGGCACCTGGAGCCTGCGTCTCCGGCGGAGCGCACAGGTAATGAGGAAAGTGCATAGAAGCCCATACGTCAGGTAATGTTCTCCCCACCCAATGTACCTGTTAAGTCGCATCCACGACCATGTACCTCTACTGACTGCTAAGTCTCCTAACACGCCTCTATTAGCAGTTAGCCCTAACGCATGCGCATGGGGGATCAGCCCACACGCAAGAACCTCTATATGCTACTCATCTCACACATCATCGTGGTATAACTGTGTCAAGGTTTATGCAATGCACTAAACTAGTGGTAGTCCCTTAACTCTAAGTCCATATGCAATCAAAGGGTAAATAACAAGGTACAACTAATATCACTGAGCAGGCAGTAATCAAGAACTAGAAATAAATGAACAGTGATATATAATAAAAATGCAGACTATATATAAACAGTATAATGGCAAGGTATCTTGCCTGAGGGTGGTGCGAGAAGCAGCAAAATCCAACAATCAGAATCGTCAACACGAAAGTCAAAATCCACAAGAAGCTCCGGATGCTGAAACAAACATCACGAACGAGTTTTGAATAAAACATATGCCTAGGAAATGCCTGTCCAAAAGTTAAATTCTGGAACAGGGGCAAAATCATAATTTCAGGTCAAAACGATGTCCGCCGTTGGACCCGCTTTGCACCGAAATGCGTGCCAATATCTATGGACTCTAAAGTCGTCAAACTACATGTCTACAGATTTGTTTTGATGAGATGAACCCAATGGTATGTCCAATTTTGGATTCCGGTGGGCTGTGCAAAAAATCGCCCGTTGAGTGGGATTGTGGGCCCGCCAAAATAGCGTCCCGATCAACGGTCTCAGAATCGGACCAAACTTGGCTCATAGGACCAGAAAAATATTTCGAGTCCAATGGCGCAAGTTTCTTCGCGATTTGATGAGTGTGCACAAAATAACTGGAAAATTCCGAAAAGCCCGATACGCAAAAATTCGACGGATACGGACCAAATTCGTTACGCACACGCAACCAATTTGAATCCCGTCAATTCTCGCACATCCACAAATTTGATACGGACCTTTCGGTATTTTCGGTTCATGACGGGGTCGCCCGATTTGTCGGGACGTACCTCGTACGGGATTTTTAATATTTTTGAAAACAAATTTTTTTCGTGATTTTTAATCTAATTAAATCTAAAATTTATTGCAGAATAAATAAATCTATTTGAAGGGGATGATGAAGGGATGTGGGCTATCTACACTAATTGACGGATCTAAAACCGAATAAAAATTGGAGGAGAAATCGATGGGAAAAAGTGGGATACCTTGCTTTTAATTTCGGTTGTCGTTGTTGTCGTCGTCACGGGACGGGGCTGCTGATGTGCTCGGACATGCGGAGGAGAGGGAGAGGGAGAGGAAGGAAGGAGGAGAGGAAATTTTTGGGTTTAAAAGGAAAATTTGAGTTGCTAATATATATGTGCATATAAGTAGGGAGCAAAAGGTTTCGGCCAACAATAGTATTAAAGGGGTCGGCCCCTTTGATATTGTAGCTGCTGCTGCATGGCTTGTTATGCCAAGGGGTGGGGACACACGAAATTGTGCTTGCAATTTAGTATGTGTGGGTGGTCGGCCAGGTGATGGGGCCGACCACACCACTTAATACATAAAAAAAATTTCTTCTTCTTTTCCTTTTCTTCTTATCCCCAATATATATATATATATATATATATATATATATATATATATATGTATATATATATATATATCCATAAATATACCAAAATCTATTTAAAATCCAATAACAAATTAAATATTATCTAATCCATTTATTTAATGTATTTAAACATATCTACATATATATAAATTCAATCTTTAATAAATCAACTCAAAATAATAATAATATTTAAATAGAAAAAAACATGTTTATTAAATCTCCAAAAATAACTTCAATAATAATAGACTAATAAAATTGTTCCAATGGGTGCACTTATACCGCACACCCTTTTTTGGGTCCACAAAATATATTATTTTATAAAATATTATTATAATAAATAAAATATCAATAATTGTACAAATAATTAAATAATTAGCAGTTGTGCATGAAATTCTAAAATAATTTAGAGAATATTTTTACATACATAAAATATATCTACATGGCCACCTTGGTCACACCATATGTCTACTTGTGCTTGGGTTTGGTCCAGACCCAGTTCGGGTTGGTTTGGTCTAACCGGGGCAATAAAATCATTAAATAAAATAATAGTTAAATAAAATATTTGAAATGAGTCATTACACAACTCGGCCTGGTTTTCCTAATTCGGTCATCCCCATGGCAAGGCTTCCCTTAGCATGGCTAGTACATCAGTCAAGGCACACTGCTACATCTTCTGTGCCAAAATTTATGGTAGTCTTGTGTTCCAAAATTCAACAATGGCTAAGGTCATTTCTAATGAAATAAAAAATCATAATTTGCATAAATTAATTTAAAGTCTAATAAAATAATAAAATAATTAAAAAAATAGGGGTTTACATCCTACCCAACTTACAAGAATTTTGTCCTCGAAATTTAGGATTAATAGGGTAGATAGGGATGAGGGATAGAAAGAGTTCGTCAATACCAAAAATACAATTTAATTTTGGAGGCGATAAAACGGCGTTCAACACCACCATGTCGTAGAAAATTGTGGAGTCGATATATACAAAAATATATCATGGTTAGGGGATTGAATACGGATTGCTAGTGATGGTAACAAACTTTTGAATATCAAATTTAGAAGAACAGTAAGGAAATGAGTAGACCAAGAAAATAAATTAGACATTTGGGAGATGTGGTTCCTAGAGAGAAACTGGAGACTAATCGCCTCCTTGAGAGTTTGATTTAAGTGAATGATTAGAATCATTCACGAGTGCTCAAGAACATTTGGAAGGGCACAATAATAATTCTAGGATGAGAAATGAGGAGTAGTTAAAGGCGAGGATATAGCCACAGGAGTGGGTCGGTGGCTATCTAAATTCGTGTTGAAATAACTGATAGGAAAACTAAAGATGATATCTTACCTCTATCTATCATGTACAGTGTCTGGTCTTTCTAAAGTAAGTAAAGTCCACAACAAAAAGAGTTCAAAGGCGATGCTATTTAGTACGACATACGGGGTTCATAGGCGACGGAAATAATTCAGATGAGAGTTGTCAATGCTGTCGCGGATGGGACTCTAAGACAAGTTTATTATGTCTCCATCCACGTAGAATAATATGTGATAAGCGAACCAAAGTGCAATAGGTTGATCAGACCATCATGCACCGGTTCTGATTAGACAATATGTTAGTAGGTGCACCCAATAAAATATGTCATGATCAAGCTTGATAACGAAATAAGCTTGCAAAACTGAAGCTACGTTAGCAGCATGAGATAGTCAAAATATGTGCAAGGGAGGTACTGATGAAGAAAGTTTTAAATAGTCTCAGATCTTTTAAAATCAAGGCTCGCCCGAAATTTGGGCCTATACAGTTGTCCTAGTGTTTCTTCATTTATGGCTTGGTAGACTAGATAAGGTAGGGTCTTCTGAATTTAGAGTCTAAGTGAACTTACCAATGTGGTTCACAAGAAAAAGGTTTGTTAGGTGGTGAGGTATTCTACCCAACTTACAAGAATTAAACTAGTAGTGTGACAGGACAATGAGTCAAGCAATCAAGATAAAGCACAAGTTTGAGTATTTACGAAATTAAGTAGAACAAAATCATATATCGGTCGAAAGATTTGAGTCGAGAGGGGTATAGGTATGATATGAAAACTTTTGATCGGATGAAAATACTTATTGAAGAGAGAAGAGAAGAAAAAATTGAATGAGTGATTTGGAATGAGAAATTCTCTTCTATTTATAGGTGTTTTCTAGGACCGAACTCGGGCAGAGTTCTGATGCAAAGATTTCGTAGATGAATGTTGCATACAGATTTGGAGGCAACAAATATTTAAATTTAAACTGACCGAACTCGGTCAGAGTTCGGACCGAACTCGGCTTGAGTTCTATCTAGGTAAAAATGTTAAACATTTGTAAAATATTGTTGCAGAATGGAAATGAACTTTTTGATAGGTGGAATATGAATAGGTAGGCTGTATAGAAAAGTGGACTATGATTAACCTAAGCCAGTATTACCCAGCCGATCTTACAATTTATATCCTAGACTCAATAAAGATAAAATACATAATAAATTGTAAAATGACTCGGACTAGATTCTAATGAAAGTAATCTTCAGAATGATGATTTACGTGCTTGCTGATGCAGTAGTACGCTTGTTGATATTGATTTCACAAGACCTGAAATGATTAGCAGCAGTTCGTATATTTTGTGTATTGACTTAAGTTTATGTCGATTATTAAAATCGGGTGTGACCATGGAATTGGCCAACAAAGGGTGCACCATAAAAGGCCACTTTCAAGCAAGCTAGGAAAAGACATGTATAAGAGTGCACCACGATGGGTCTAAATATTGGACATGGCATAGACTGTAAGGTACAATAAATTCGGAAGGGCATATCAATACATAGTGAGCATAGAAGAACATTTGCACATAAGCTAGTGTCAATTGTATATAGGGTGTACAATCATTGTCTAAGTATACAAGGTCATCTAATCATGTTAAGAATTCATTACAGTCGAAGAAGTTATCAAAAATGGACAAAAACGGGTAGAAACGGACAAAAACAGACAAAAACAGCCTAATATAGCCAAAATTGGTGGTATTTCGTCCAAAGACATAAAGTTTCTGGGAAGAAAATCTGTATACCATCGGTATACATCGGTATTTCGTCGGAATTCCAATTTTTCGGACAGCTACAAAATCCCAGAATTTGCCAAAACTTGTTACGGCTATAAAAAACTTCATTTTAAATCGAAATTCGGATTTTCAAAAGTCAAAATCACATAGAATTAAATACTCTACAACATGGAAGTATTAGTTTTCACAAATTAAAATATTTGATAGATCAATACCTTAAAATACTCCAAAATAGATTCTCGGGACACGGAAACGGGTTCCAATTTCCACCAAACTCAAAATCCATGGTATACAAACTTGGTGAGGGCCTCATATAACATATATGACCAAGATCCACGATGTTAACACCAGTATCACTCTCGACACTGAGTTTTCTACTAAGTCAATATTGGAATTTAACAATAAATCAAAACCTAGTTCTAACAAAATTAAGAAACATGCATGTAGACGAGAATCAAAGGAAAAACATTTTTAACACGATGAGTTTAGGACAATTCTAAGTATTTAATTCCAAGGAAAACAAAAATGACAACAAAACAATATGGTTCAAGAATTTGGCAAGATATACTTGCCTAGGTTAAGCTCCAAGCCTAATCTTCTACTCCACCACCAAGAGGGTTACGAAACCACACTCTAGGCCTCAAGGCCAAGCTTTCCTATGCTCTTGAGGAAAAGGAATGAAAGTGAAGAGGGAAGGAAGAAAGAATAAAAAGGGGAAGGAGAGAGAATAAAAGAGTATATATAGAAGGGGAAATTAATCTTGACTGTTGGATGGTGATCTATGTCAAAATCCAAGTCAATCATGGCCGTCCAAAGAAAACCAAGTATCCACTAGTAATAGGGTGCATCTACACTATTCACGAAAATATCTAAACACTATTCATCAAAATATCTAAAGGACTATTCACGAAAATATCAAAAATACTATTCATGAAAATATCTAAAATCAAAAATATCCAAAATATAGAAAATTTGTCCGGGCGGTATGCCATCGGTATACACCGGTATACTAGCGGTATGCCGGTCAAGGAGAAAACCTACAATTTTGGGAAAATTTTAAAGCGTTCTGAAAACCAAGAAAATACAAAATATACTACTAAATACGTATCCGTATATATATATATATATATATATATATATATATATATATATATATATATATATATATATATATATATATATATATATATATATATTATTTTAGGTAATAAGTATTAGATAGTATGTGTTAGTGTTGATACAGTGGTTATCAAGTGAGCCAAGTATAGATATGTTATGTGCCAAGGTATTTGTCACGACCCGCATCTGGTATAGGGGCACGAGTGCATAACAGCGCCCAGCCTATGCCGCAGAATCAGTGGTAGAATGCTGTTCTAGGTCGCTAACTAACAACTCACACAATGATATAATGCACCTTTCATAGATCTCAACTCCGAATGGAGGACAAGTATAAGATATGGTAATACACAATCACAGTCTAAGCATGATAAGATAACAAAGAAGTCTAGATAACTAATAAGACTAAACAACAACAACAACTAAATTAACTACTAAATAATAATATATGAAAACAATCTCAAATATAATGTCAAAATCTCCACTTATTACAATTCAAATTTAAATAGAAATCTAGAAAAGTCCGCTAAACTAGTCTTCTGATCACTCTTGAAGGTTAGGACTCAGGGTGGCTGATCCCTCCTTAGATCTATAGCAGGTAGGGCATGTATCCTCAGGACAAACATCTAAAAAATATATCCGGTCAGGATGGAACGAGCATACCTCATCTAGCAATCCCAAGTAAATGACAAAGACTATAAAGCAATTATAGACAGTTATATTGATGAACATGGAAAGTTTTGAGACGGGTAATAAAATAGGACAACAGTCAACAGGGAATGTAAATACAGAGAATATGAGAGCATGGCAATGAAAGTTAAAATAGAGACAACTAACTAGAACAATATAATATGAGTTAAATCTGTAAAACATGAGACAATGTGATTCTAGTACACGATACTAGTCCAGTGTGTTTTGAGATTCTGTTCTTGTCATGAAAATGAGTAACGAGTAAATAAGGCACATTATACACTTAGCAAGCGTACGACGGCTGTCTTTCTTGTTTAGACGAGTAAATATGGCATATCGTACGTTCAGCCAAGCGGTGATGGCTATCTTTCTTGTGATACGGCACATCGCACTCACGGCCAAGCAGCGATGGCTATCTTTCTGGTAAGGTGGTTCTTGTTGAGTAAGACACGTCGCATACCGGACCCAGAAGTGACGGATATCTTTCTTGTAGTGATGATTCTTGTATGATTTTCACATTTAGTACTTGTAGATGTTTCGAGTAGATGGTTCTTGTGAATGGTTCGAGTAATAGAGGCTAGAAGAAACAAATACATGTATTACGAGTGAGTGAATCCAGAATACAAATACTTGTTGTAACAGGAAAGCTAATATATGTTGAGACAGAGAATCAAATTGAACTATACTAGAACTGAAATACAGTAATCATCAAATAAATAAAAGAACTATCAGAGAATGTACTCGCCTAATACACTGAGCGACTGATGTATACAGACATCTGAACTGGAGTCACAAGGTCCTATTTAGAGCAATACAGGTTCTAATGTGTTCTAAATTGAATAATTGAATAATACAATAAATTCTACATGCTTTAGGCCTCTCTAGGTCAAAATTAACTCTTGGTCAACTCTGGTCAGACCTTAGCTATATAGTCAAACCTTGGTCAACTAGTCAAATGGGTCCACTGGTCAACTTGATTTTATTGGTCAATATCTAGGTCAACTACAGCCAAATCATGCCAAACCTCACAACCAGAACATTAACCAAGCTACAACTATCCAAAATCCCCTATCAACTACCAATCTTATATATATCTTACTAGTACATACTGATTTTGGATGACCCATGCCTGCCTACTGCCTCTTGTACACACTCATCCCACTCTTCATAGCTGTTTCCTTTAGAAAATAGGGAATATACACTATTTTCTATACACAACTATACACCCACACCAATTTAAGCTCTTTTTTCATATACACAGATAATTAACATACACACACAGATATACCTTACTCCCTCGTAACCTTACCACTAGTCCTTGCCTAAGAGCACTGAGCATTGGCCTTCTCTTGCCTGCAGGGCTTCCCTTCTATCCTCCAATATGTTGCATTACGCAAAAGGCATGGTAGACCCTACTACTGTTGCTCTTTTCTATATTATTATTACACTACCACCATTCTCATATTCTAGATAGAGTGCACTAACCAAATCCCTTCATCTACTGCCTATCATGAAACATGCCTTTCCATTCACTATACTCCATATATATATATATATATATATATATATATATATATATATATATATATATACACTTAGAACATGCCTTCCCATTCACTATACTCCTAGGGCTGACTGTGCCAAGATAAAGAGTGGTTGGGATTTAATCTTGGTGAATCAACGGTTGTGGATGAGCATTATTGAGAGTGGGGTTTTATGGGGAATCCAAAGAGTGGGGTTTGCACTCATAATGGTTGTGGATGAGCATTATTGAGAGTGGGGTTTTATGGGGAATGAGCATTATTGAGAGTAGGGTTTTATGGGGAATCCAAAGAGTGGGGTTTGCACTCATAATGGTTGTGGATGAGCATTATTGAGAGTGGGGTTTTATGGGGAATCCAAAGAAACTTTACATCCAGCAGTGGTTGGGATTTAATATTTTGATGGGGGCCTTATAATTATTATTGTTCGTTTAAAATTGGGGGTCCAAGATTTTGAGGGGGAATACCGTAAATGAACCGTGCCCGATAGGAACGCATTATAACTAGTATATAATATATATATATATATATATATATATATATATATATCAATGCGCGTTTCTCTTCTCCGCTAAGAGGAGCGCCGCAAAACCCTAATCTCCTCAGGCACCGGCTTGGCCTTTGGCCGGGCCGGCGTCTCTTTCCATCGTGTTTGGATCAGTTGACCAATACGATCTCCTGGTTGTTTCATGGCGAGATCTTTCGCGGAGGTGGTGGGGGCTCCTGCAGTGGAACCCCAATCGATCTCGATCCGCTCCCCTACCTTTTCGAAAGGGGTTCCCATCGTCTCGTTCACGGAGGATGACGAAAGGATTTTGGTTCAACCTTTTAAATTTGCTCTGATTGGGAAGTTTTCTCATGCACGACCATCCATTGAGGTGATTCGCAAAGCTTTCTTAGGCTTTCTATTCGTAGGTGAGGTTAAAGTTGGCGTCATTGACGCTAAGCACATCATTATCCGTCCTTCTCTTGAGGTTGATTTCCTCCGTCTACGGGCTAGGGAGACCTGATATCTGTCAAGAGCACCTATACGAGTATTCCGGTGGTCAAAAGATTTTAATCCGGCTCAGGAGTCTCCTTTGGCTACTACTTGGGTCTCGCTTCCTGGCCTCCCTCACCAGCTTTTTGCTAAAAACGCTCTATTCTCCATCGTCCTTGGGATTGGGACTCCACTCAAGCTGGACCGCGCCACAGAAGATTTTACCCGCCCCAGTACTGCTCGTGTCTTCGTTGAGGTGGACGCTAGTAAAACCCTCCCCTCTATGGTACGTATCAATCTTCCTAATGGCAGGACTATCTCTCAGAAAGTGGAGTATGAAAATATTCCTCAGTTTTGTTCCATCTGCAAACACCAAGGACACGTGCGGAGCTCTTGTAAAACTGTCAACCAATCAAAAGAAAACCCTCCTCAACTTAAGCTCAAAGAATTGGCTATTACTGTTCATAACGACTCACCTTCAGTTCACGAGATTGGAGAACCATCAAATTTGGCTGCTAATAAAGAGGCCACTAATGTTCAACCGCCAGATGCTGAGCAGTTGGCTGCATCAACTGACGGAGAGCCAATTAATGATGACCCGCAGTCCGAACACACCATCATTCCTCCTGCAGTCATTACTCCATCTGGAGTCCTTCCTCTCGTGAACCTTTCACTCCCTCCGCAAAGTCCGGCCACAGTGGATCCTGCAAACACCCAAGCTATCGAAGAAGGTAAGATTTTATCTTGGGCGGACGAAGCAGAAGCCGCTGAACGGCTGGCCGCTCTTGCAAACCATTCTACGGATCCGAATCCCACTATACCAGTAGAACCAACATCGGACAATGCAGACGCCTCAGTTGAGACGCTCTCCGCGCAAGAGACCCTCCTTGCTCGCCCCCCAGCTCCCCCAGATGGTCAAAAGAAGAGGACGTACCAACCCCCACCAGAGCCACGTGTCCTTCGCTCCTCTACAAAGGTCACTGCCACTCAACCCTCATCCTCCTCTCATGATTAAACTCCTTAGTTGGAACATTCGTGGCATTGCTAATGCTATGGCTTTTAAGAGACTCAAGTCGCTCTGCCGAACAAACAAAGTTCCTATTGTTATTATAATTGAACCTAAAGTTGTGCCGGACAAGCTCCTCTCATATCAACTTAAACTGGGGTTTCAAACTTCTGTGAGTAATTCTAAAGGTAACATATGGATTATGGCTCGACAATCTACAGAGATTTCAGTGGTGGACTCTTCTGATCAATGTATCTCTGTGTCTATTTCCTCACCACTCTTGCCGGAGACTTCTATATTAACTGCAGTGCATGGTAGTAATACGAAGGAGGGTCGTAGAGATCTGTGGCGCCAACTTCTTTTAGTTCGTCAGCGATGGACCTGCCCTTGGTTGCTTAGTGGTGACTTTAATGCCATAACTCATAAGGAGGAGAAATTTGGAGGTCTTCCTCCTTGTTCAGTCTCTATGAAGGAGTTTCTAGAGTTCCAGTCTGCGGCGGGACTTCATGAAATTCCGTATACTGGCAATTGCTTTACGTGGGTTGATAGACAATGTGGGATCCCTAAGATGGGTTCTAGGCTTGACAGGGTCCTGTTTGATTCTAAATGGATGGAATGGGCACCCCTATCGTCTTCTACGCACTTGAATCGATCAGAATCAGATCACGCTCCCATCTTGATTTCTATCAATAGTGAAAACCCTACTTCTCCTAGGCCATTTCGCTTTCTTCATTTCTGGAAGGACCATGATACTTTTCACTCTGTGGTAGAGTCGGCTTGGTCGTCTATTGATCATGTTAATGCTCTTGTTCGTATTGGGTTAAGACTAGGGGCAACTAGAAGAGCTCTATCCTCCTGGAGTCGGGCAACATTTGGTGATATTTTTTAAGAAGTAAAACGAGCCGAAGATAATTTGACTACTATTGAAGTAGAGTATGAAGCCAACCCTGCTCTTCGACCCCAATGGCTGCTCGCTCGTGCTCAGTTGAAGCAGCGTCTTCGCATTGAAGATGCATATTGGAAACAAAAAGCTAGAGTTAAATGGGATGACGAAGGTGATCGCAACACGAAGTTTTATCATTCTTGCGTTTCTTCTAAGCGTAATCGTCTTCATATACATCACATCAAAACTGCGTCGGGCTCTACTCTTTCGTCGTTGCATGACATCCAACAAGAGGCTAATGATCACTATAGTAAGTTATTTGCATCTTCCCATTTTGTTATTGATGATGGTTATTTGGATCATATTCCTATGCTTATTACTCAAGAAGATAACTCCAATTTGACTGCTACACCAACACTGGAAGAAGTTCTGGATACAGTTAAAAGTTTAGACCCCAATAGCTCCTCTGGACCAGATGGCTTCACAGGATCTTTCTATACATCTTGCTGGCAGATTATTGGTGATGATATTTACCAGGCTATATGTTTGTTTATGGACGGTTTTGCGTTGCCAAGAACAATTACAAGCACATTCTTACTTCCTATCCCGAAAGTAAAGCATCCTAAATCTCTTAATGACTATAGACCAATTAGCTTATGTAATTTTATCAATAAAATTATATCTAAGCTATTGGCTCGTCGGCTGGTGGATTTCCTCCCTAGAATCATCTCACCAGAACAAAGTGGCTTTGTGCGGGGTAGAGAAATTGTTGACAACATTATTATGGCTCAGGAGATGATTGCAGAGATTGATCACAAACATTGGGGAGGCAACATGGCGGTTAAGCTCGACATGAGCAAGGCGTATGATAGAGTTAGCTGGGCTTTTTTGTTGAAGGTTATGAAGCGTTTGGCTTTTGCAATGAATGGTGTACTATGATCCTGCACTTGTTGGACAACATTTGGTTCTCTACGTTAATCAACGGGAGATCATCCGGATTTTTTCATAGTCAATGTGGTATACGCCAAGGAGATCCAATATCTCCCGCTCTATTCATATTGGCTGCAGAAGCTTTGAGCCGTAGCCTCATACAGTTGAACTCTTTGTCGGGCTACTCTGGATATTATTCCCCGCGTGGCTGCCCTCGTGTGTCTCATCTAGCTTATGCAGACGATATTCTTATATTTTCAGGAGCAGACAAGAGATCGGTTCAGTTATTGATGCAGACGATCCGCAATTATGAAGCTAATTCTGGCCAACTTGTCAATCATATGAAATCTGCCATGTTATTATCGGACAAAATTCCTATTGAGAAAAGGACGGAGCTGCAACAGTTGACTGGTTTTCAATTACAACAAGGGTCCCTTACATATCTGGGCTGTCCCATCATGGTGGGACGTAAAAATGCAGCCATGTATGATGAGTTGATTGGGAAAATCCAAGCTCGGATTTCAGGTTGGAACAACAAGCTTTTGTCGTATGGTGGCAGGTTAGTGCTTATTAAATCCGTGCTATCTTCGATTCCTGTTCATTGTTTATCGGCCTGCAATCCTCCGATAGCAGTATTAAATCGAGTAGAAAGCATGATGGATACATTCTTTTGGGGTTCAAAAGATGGTTTGCCTAAACGTTCGTGGCTTGTTTGGGAGCGGGTGGCTCGTACGACGGATGAAGGCGGACTTGGGATTCGAAGAGTGGGGGACGTCATGGATGCGATGACGATTAAACTTTGGTGGAAGCTTCGTTCGACTAATTCGCTATGGGCGATGTTCATGAAAGCTAAGTATTGTTCCTACTCTTCTCCTCAAGAGGTAGAGGTTACGTCTGCAGCAACTCACGTATGGAAGCGTCTTCTGCGAGGACGTCAACTAGGGGATGCCTTCATCCAGGATAATAATCAAGGCAATGCTATTTGGCTACCTCACCCGAATCATAAATTCTCCATTTCTTCGGCTTGGGAACAAATTCGAGTTCATCATCCACAACAGCAATATTTCAAAAATATTTGGAATAAGTGCATGCCTTCAAAGTGGTCTATTCTTCTTTGGCGAATCATCTACAACAAGTTACCAACGGATGATAATGTGCAGAAGCTTGGGTTTTCATTAGCATCCTCTTGCCACTGTTGTAGGGATCAACAAGGTGAATCGATTGTTCATGTGTTCGGGGATGGCAAGCTGGCCACGGACGTCTGGTGTTATTTCCAAGTTTTGTTAGGAGTTCGGATGTGCAGGAATGATATGCTACAAAGGTTTCTTTGTTGGTGGCGCAGAAGACAGAAACATATTAAACAAGTGTTGGTGGGTGCGATTTGCTGGGTTGTTTGGAAAAACCGCAACAAATTTAGATACGAAGGATACTCTTTCACTTCGTCCCAGTTGATTAATGAAGTCAAGCGTCAAGTGAAGAAGGCGACAAACCGCTGCACTCACTCGGAGTTACCAGATCTGTAGTTGTTTTTATGCTTTATTTTTGTAGCTCGACTATTTTGATGTTTCTTAATAAAGTGGAGGTGTTCGGATAAAAAAAAAATATATATATATATATATATATATATATATATATATATATATATATATAAAATATATATATATATACTTTAAACTTATGTATCTATCCAATTTTACATGCACATCTAGCCCTAAGACACCCTTACTGATACCATCACTGTTGCTAACTGATACTAACACTACACTCTCTAATTCCTCTCATCCACTCTCAAGCCAAATGGCCAAGTGGCCATAGCCAACCCTTCTCCTTATGACTAATTCCCGGCTCCTACTGCTACAGGTTCTTCACTGACACTCTCACACATTCACTCACTCACACAAGCATCCTTTCTATCACTCAAGCCTAGAAGTACCAACTTCATCTAACCTTATTTCCAAATTTTCCTTTTTATCTCTCCAACACTCACACACACATGAAAGGAGAAAGATCTATCACAGAGATAGTACATGGTTATAAAGTAGATCAGGAATGAGATCAATACAAGAAGTGGCTTCATACCAAGTACCCATGGTCTGCACAAAGTCTGGATAGTACATGGTCAGGCCCCCAGGTACATTATCCCTCACCAAAACCATACAAATCTCATACTGAACTGTAAGGAGTAATCAGTACATGCTTTGGTAGTTAAGACACTTGAATAAACTCAAGCCCCCAAATCTTATCACTAAACCTAAGCCCCAATATGAATGATACTAGGCAGTGCTAAATCAAGATAGATAAACCCATTACATATATAGGTTAATACCTATTCTTAAGGCAAGGTAAGACAATCTAAAACCTGTATGATATCAAGTTCCCATTAAAATCCCATCTACAGGAAGATCCTCATCTGATGTCAATACTCTAACACATATATATGCATGATATGTATACCAATGGTTTGAACATCATATGGTGGATTAGAACTCAAGTATCTGAGGAGTATAAGATAACTGGAATCACTCCCAAAGGACTGAACCTAAAAAAATCCAAGTAGAGCATATAGGTACTGCTCTATGAGCAGGACATCAAGTGAAATGGCTAATAGCCATGGGGTCTGAATGAAGTGATGGTTGTTTGGGATAAATTGATGTTGTTCAGTTAAAGAGAGATGCAGAACATTAACAATGGATAGACACTCCATCAAAGGCTGCCTATTCTCAACATGTAATGTCTAAATATGGGAGATTAACATGTATACAATGAATGGTGAGGTACTGGTCTGAACCAAGGACAGGACAGTGCATAATTCACATGCCAAATGATCTCTACTGGAGCCTTACCCCCTCTACTAATCTCTAAACCCCTAATTGAACCTTAATCTCTCAAATGAACACACACATTCTTCTCTAACAAATATACATGCACCCTCAAATTATAAACTGCCCAAGCTACTGCTACTGTACTAAGGGCTAAACAAGGCACAGGGGACTGAACTCAAAAGTCCACCCAACTCGAGCTCACACCCTAAACCATATTGGCTCCCCCACTCAAAATGAAGGTAGGACATCTCAAGGTGAATATGGGTTGGTCATAAGTGTGCAGGAAAGTGCATGAAGTGTCAAATGAATTGTGCACGGTAATGGGGGGCTTCGACTGCATAGATAAATATCTACAGGGCCTGTCATGGCTCGACCAGGCCATGGTTCGAAGCCCCATGCTTAAGTCTACCTGTTAGTCATCTACCCTACCCAAAAGAGTGATTAGGATATGAGAAAATTAAGTAAATATGGAGATTTAAACACCTAGCAGCAGGGGAAGCACTGCACAGTGCACACAGCCCAGTCGAGTATCACTGTGTCCGATTTCATCCATCAAATCACCTTAAATTCAACTCAGTCAAGTACACATGTAATCTATAGAACATAAGCTATCCAAAAATGTAATTAGTTCAGAAATTGGTGATAAAAACTTCCTATGGGGCATTTCGTCGAACACTTGATATACCCTTCCGAAATGGAGCGATATGCCCATGATACGTACCTCAAATGGATACGAACTAAACCCAAATCATTTCTAGGGCTAGGAGGACCATAAATGAATGCATCTACAACAATAAAACTAAAATCTAATAGGATTAGAGGCACTTACCAATTGGGAGTTGGAATCCCAATGAAAATCCTCTCGTAATGTTCTTCCACCAAATCCAATGGTTAAATTTCTCCAAATCCTTCCTAGCTAGATAATAGAACCTCCTCTCCTCAAGAGAAAGAGAATGCAATTTGTTTGGCTGAATTTGGAGTTGATTTGAAAAAAAGGGGCAAATTTAGGGAAGAACACAAACTAAGGTTAGGGTTTTGATGAAAGGGGGAAGAAGGAGGCTATGTTTACTTAAATAGGCAAAAGGAGGCTCCTTGTGGCTGGCCATAGGTTGCCCTAGGGTTAGGGTTTGGTGAAATTGGCTAAAAGGCCCTCGTAACATGTAATTTAAAGCCCCTTAAGGGAAAGGTCCAATGTAACTTAAGGTTTAAGCTAATTAATAGGTTCTAAATGACATGCTAGCTAGATTAGAGTCTAACCTCTCTAACAAGTTTCTATGGTCATGACTAACCTCTAATCAATGTAGTTCTAAGGTTTCACCTAACAAGATACTAATACAGTTTATCAATTTAAGTAATAATAAAATAATCAAAAAAATTACTAATTACCAAAATATCCTTGCTCTAGAATGTGGTGGTAACAATATTAAAGTTTGGGATAAGGTACTAGTATGATACTTGAGTACCATGAGGGTATTGGTATCATGACACTCAAGTATCATGATTAAGAGTAAGTGAGTATTGGAACTTGAGTAAGGTATCTTATTTGGTATCAAGTATTAGTATTAGAGTTAGTTGGGTAAGTATCGAGGAGATAAGGTATTGGTCAAGATACTAAGATATTGGATATTAGAACTAAGTAATGGATAATATCAAGATGTCAAGTGCCAAGAGTTGGAAGAGTCCATGTATGTATGATTGGTAGGGTATGATAAGCATAGGGTATCATAGGGTCATTTGGATAGGTAACAAAATATGAGAGTATATTGATATATAGGTATGTAGGTAAACATATTGCTATAATCTATAGCTATACATGTCATAGGGTAAAGATATAGGTATCTTGGTATCAAGTGTAGATAACCTAGGATACATATCTATGCATATATGTATCACGGATCAAAGGTAGATATCTATAGGTATATATACTTTTTTTTTCTTATTTCTATAGGTATATATACATATAGAAATAAGATACTAGAATACATGTTATGCTATATAGGGTATAGGTAAGGTAGCTAGGATATGGTGTAAAATGTGGATGCTTAACGAATTAAGGTATCATGACATATTATGCTATAAGGTATGTCAAGTATTAGGTAGAACATGGTACCTAAGGATATACTATCTATATATGTATATATAGGTGTATATGTATAGGTAGTTAAAGCAATTCTAAGAGTAAAAATAAATACCTTAGTAGCAAGATAAACAACGGGTATGCATAGGATAACAAGAGTACAATATCATATATATATTTTATATAGGTATCATATAGATACCAATGTTATACGATATGTAGGGATATATATATATATATATATATATATATATATATATATATATATATATATATATATATATAGTAAAAAAAAAATATATATATATATATATATATAGTATATGGAGTATATTATATCATGTGGATATGGTCTAAGGGTATCTTGATGTACTATGGCATGTAGGGTATATGGATATATATAGTATATGAGTAAAGGAGTAACCTAGCACCATAGGTGAGTGTAGACGAACATGTATGAGGGTATAGTAATGGGTAAATGGTAAGGGATATGGATCTATAGTAGGATATATGGATATTATATAGGTAAAGGATAAATATTTAGATATGGGTAAAGGGCATATTGGTATATATTCTGGATAGGTAAAGATAATGGCATATGTAAGATGCATTGGATACATCCATAGATATATAAAGGGTAAATTGGCTAAGATAATCCTAGATAGTAGGTAACTAGTAGAGATGTAAGATATATGTATTGATACTTGGTAATATTAGCTAGTATAGTTAATACCTTCAAGGTATGGACCTAGAAGCAAGGTATTGATTAGTATGGACTAAAAATCTAGTTTACCTAAGGTATTGACCCTAGAACTAAGGTATTGTCTAATAGTTAAGGCACTTGAGATATGGGATAAGGTATTAGGTAAATATGTGATACGGATTAAGATACCATGAAACGGGATAAGGTAAATAGCTATGGACAAAGTATGGCTAGAAATTATAGGTAGAAGTATATATTAGGGTAATATATGCTAGAAACTTATTAGTATAGCCTAGAAACCTAGTATTGGCCTAGTATTAACTAGTATTGACTAGTTTAACCTAGTTAGTACATAAAAACCAAATAGTGACTTTTTAAGACCTAGTATAACTTTCTAAATCTTGTAAATAGGTAAAATCAACCTAGAAACTAGAAAATGACCTAGTTTGACTGTGTTAACCTATATTTGACCTAGCTTGAATTGTGATATAGTTTTGACCTAGAAATCTAGTTTTGAGTTAATTAAATATATTATTGACTTCAAAACACAATTTAACCTTGATACATCATATATAGGTCACTTGGACTCCAGTTCAGGTACTATTTGATATTCACTGCTCTGAACCACAGATGAGTACTTCTCTGATAATTATCTTCTATGTTTTTTGTATTTAGTGTAGATTTTCTTGATCTTTTGACACATTGGTTACACAGATTGGTATTTTCAAATTCCATCATAAGATGTTATTTCTTGTATATCTTGGTATACCATGTGCAAGCCCCATTATTATTCTTGTGTATTGTATCGACACTGATTTCTGCGAAGGCTCGCGACCTTCCCAGAGAATTCTGTGTCATAATATCCCATGATTGGATCTACTATACCAGTCGGGGGCGAAGACTATTAGTGTATATATATGTGATCATACCCTTCTTGTGCATATCAGCGTTCCTTATGAGTGTTGATTATACACCACACGTATGATTAACCAGGACATATATCCTTATGCAAGTTTCTAAGCCGATCACATATTTAAACTAGTGCTTACTCACTTAGATAGTTAATTCCTGATTATTGTACATAATGTTTCATATTCTTATGTTATTTATAGTTCATCCATGCCTTGTTAGAATTATGTACATGTTACTTTATCTTGTATATTCTCTATATTTACTATTATATACTCTTTATCATTTACTGTAACTGTTATTAGAGGTGTACTTCTCTCTAATCCTGAATGGATATATTTTTCAGATTATGTAGAAGGAGTAGACTTGGAATCTTTGGCTTATGAGAGATAGTTGTAGCTAAGAAGACACCACCAGTAGGCACAGAGTTAGTTAGCTATTATATTGGATTTGTCTCCAGCTTTTGATTTACCGTGTCGTTATTATTTTTGAGACTTATGTTTATGTTTAGTTAGTTAGGCTCATAGACTTTGGATGTGGATATGGATTTTTTTTATGTTCTAGACCTCTCTCGGATTATCATTTCGTATCTTTTATGTCGTTATCGTGTCATTATCTTTCTTATAGTTATTTATGATTGAGTATGAGTTTATCATCTTGTCCTCCGTATAAAGTTGAGATATCATTGACAGGTTGTATTTATTATTGTGTGATATGGTTAGATAGTATTATTAACCTAGACAGGATTCTATTACAGATGTTGTGACGTAGGCTGGACATACCCACGTCCTCGTGCCCTTACATCAGGTATGTGTCGTGACACATACTCTTTACCCAAACAACTACCCACTACCCCAATCCCCCCTTCCTATCCGTGAGCAGCCTTTTCTTTTTCTTATTTGTGAACATGTTACTTCACAATACCTAGTAACTAGTTTTCCTCTTTATTCCTTCTTACTCTTCATCTTCTCCATTCTTTCTCCACACAAACTACCACCCAAACAAGTCTACTTGCAACCTACATAGTACAACCACCGTATGAACATAAACACTCTTTTGTCACCCTCATCGAAGGTGACAAATCGTTATTGTTCTTTTTCAATTTTGGGTTCCCGTCGATGCTTGCGTATAAACGAGTTTTCTTGATCTTCGTTGATGATACAATTATTGGATAAGCTCCATCATCCATGTCCGAGTGTTTCAGTCCAAACATGATAATGTTGTCAATACTCATGTTTAGTATCGTTCAAAATTATCAATGTTTAATAGGTTAAATTCATGGGTGAAGTTGTCTTCTCATTACTACTTTTCTAAAAATCATGTTTTTGCTCCAACATTGAAGTAGTGTAACTTTTCATTTATATCATATTTTTTTAATTCCAGAAGTTTATATGAAATCTGGGTTATGTTTTCTATACATTTTATGTTGGATCCATGTCCAAAATATTTTGCTTGATTGGTGTAAATAAGTCTCAAACTTGACCTCACAAACACTGAATCCTGAAACTTTGATTTTCTTCTAACTTTGAGCATACATATTTTTTTCTGTAGGGATTACTTTCCAGATCCAATTGTTTGAATAAAATTTGGGATATTTTATCTATCGAATTTGTATTGAAGTTATGTCCAGAATAATTCATTTGACTATTGTAAAATGAGAAGTTGGCATCATTAGCAGTTTTTCAGTACACTGAAATATCTAAGTCTGAAATTATTTTTACCAACTTTGGATTTGCATCAAATTTTTTGTCTACCATATTCTTTTATATCAGTACTATGGTCATATTCTTCATTAAGTTGTGAATCATTTTATTGAGGTTTCACGACTTAACTACTTGCTTTGTGTTATGAAAATTGAGGACAAAGCGAGCTTCATAAACTATATTTTTACAATTCAGCCTAAAACTATTTTTGGAGGTCACTTTCAGCTTAGTTTTTCGAAAATTTAACCGTTGGATTTGTGGTTTTTCCATAACAATCTCTAGTTGAATGTCTATTAGATCCTGGAGGTTGAGCCACAAATGATATAGTTTGTTTGCTCAAATTCAGCTTCTAAAACTAGAGAAATCATAAAATGCTACACATTAGTTAGTTTCAAGTACGAAATTAGTTTTTCTTGCAACTTTGCGCTTTGATTCTGGAATATCTAATCGTTGGATTTGTTTGGTATTTTCTCCTACTGTTAGACAAAACTTTATTCTATTGAATCCTTAAGTTTGTATCGGTTATCATTATTTTTAACTACTCGTTCACTAGTCTAAAGTCGGGAAAAGAGTAAACTTTTGAAAACTTCTAGGTTGGGTAAAATATTTATTAGAAATTGTAGGAAGGTGTATCCACTATACCCATACCAAATTGACATTAGTATTATATAGCTTAGAAAGAATAATTTTATAGGTTAGTTTATAAATTTGATGATACGCGATCATAATATAGGTCACTTAGACTCCGATTCAGATTCTGGTTTATACTTTCATCTCAAGACCACAGGCTTGTACATTCTTTGATAGTTCAGTATTGGTAGTTTCTATAATACATGTCTTAGTGATATGTTACTTGATTTTTGACACGCACTTTACACGAATTTGGTATTGCACGGATTCATATTCATGAGTTGTTGCCTTTCATGTTAATTATCGTATGAACCGTGATCATCGTGCTCGTGATTTAGATTATGTATTGTGATTTATGTATTGTGATGTGTCATGAATCGGATCCATTGATACTAGTCGGGGCAGAGGAAAATTCTGGCTAGATATGTGATCACACCTTTAGACCTTATGGCAGTTAGATCTTGTTAATAGCAAATCTTACATCCCGTGTATGACTTGCCAGATCCTTATAGTTGTATTGCACCTAAGACGATCACACATCTTGTAGTATTTACAAAACACTAAGATAATGAAGTATTCTTTTCATATACCATATCTATCATGATTACCAGTTCTTTTTATTTACCATGATTCTAGTTGTAATATTATTTTTCTTGACTTCTATGACACTAAGTTTCATGTTAATCATGTAGTAGATTTACTACTTGTTGATCCAAACTTGATCACAGTCAACCTGATCTTGATAATTAATAAGACGATATCCGTTATGATCCAACTTGACACACCAAGCTCCATCAAGCTCCAAAACAGAACATCATCATATTTCAGTTAAAGACAGACATCATCGACGTTTGCTTTGGCAGTGCAACTGTTACTTGTACTCTGAGTCTGTACTTTTATCTTTTATTGAGTCTAGACTATTGTAAGTTGAGTCGCACTGAGTATCTCAAAGCTTAGACTTAATACCCAAAGCTCCACCAAACAAATTCTAAGACAAACCAAGCACATATAGCCCATTTGAACATTCTGTCCCCTAGCAGACAGAATTCGAGCCAAACTCTGCCCCACACAGAGTGCAGGCCGAACACTGCCCCCTAGAATCCAGGACCTTAATTTTAGGTCCTCAATGCTAGTTGTTCAACGATCAAAATATTTGAATTTTTTGGACAGAGTTCTGGCCGAACTCTGCCTCTCTAGACTAGTATATATAGGGCTTGTTTCCACTCATTTTCAATCATCCAATCTTCTCATCTTCTCTTTTATATCCTCATATATTCTAAGCCTACTCTTCCCATCTAACTAGTCACAAAACTTTTCAAGCCCCAAAAGTGCTCAGTGCGAGTCAGCTAGAAGTTTGTGTGCAAGAGTTTTCAAAAGAAGTCACTTGGACAATTCCAAGTTTCGCCATATACAAATCTGTAAGAAATTGGCGTGCTTTTCTGAGTAAATATACATGGTTGTACGTTACTTCACAAATAGTAGATTTCAATCCTGAGCTAGTGTTATCAGGCCTGGACTAGTCCTCCATGAGGGAAACCAGGTTAAAAATTGTTGTGTCTGCGTATGCTTTTCTGATCTCTATTTATATTCCGTATTTATAATCTGATTATACTTTCTGTTGGTTAGACTTGAATAGAGTTAATTTTTAATTGGGTATTTTTGACACATACTCTATTCATTCCTCTCTAGAGTTGCCTTCACGTACTTCAATTGGTATCAGAGCTCTGTTCTCTTATAATGGATTAACATCCTAGATCTGATCCATGGCAACCATACAACCTATCTTTTCCAACTATGGTGAGGGACTATCCACAAATAGGCCACCCCTATTTAACGGAACTACCTACACCTATTGGAAAACTAGGATGAGTTTTTATCTCAAGTCTCTAGATTATGATCTGTGGACCATCGTCACTGATGGTTACAAGAAGCCTGCCAGAATAGTTGTCGAGGGGACTCTTGTTGAAAAACTCCATGATAAATATTCTGCCCAAGAAAAGAAACAGGCAAGTCTAGATGCTAGGGCTATTAATACTCTCTTCTATGCAATAGACAGGAGTGAATTCAACAGGGTCTCTACATGCTCCACCTCACACGAAGTATGAAGGCTTCTGGAGGTGACTCATGAAGGAACCACACAACTTAAAAAATCAAAGATTAGTCGTCTGACACAAGAATACGAGGCATTCGAAATAAAGCCAAATGAGACGATTACTCAGATGTTCACCATATTCCTCGACATCGTCAACCCGCTATCTTTCCTTGGCAAAGTATATTCCAACCGTAAGAAGATACGCAAAGTGCTAACAGGATTGCCGAAGATCTGGATGTAACGCCCCAGTCCCAAAATACGTAGGACTAGAACATAATCATGCCAGCTGTATACATACGAAGTATGTGGACCCTCGTATATATATATAAGCTGTAAAATACAGTAACCAAGGTACTGAATCTCATCCACAAAGATAAATAATGATATAAAAGCAACTTTGAATTTGTCATGTATACAATCGTTGGCGGAGACAAATCCACTACCAACTAATTTAAATGAGAAAGAAATATACAAGGAAAGGAATTTGGTAGAGCAAAGGAGATGACGATCCAAGGGCAACATCTCGAAGAATAGAGCGCAAGTCATGGCCTTAGCTAGAGCACCTGCAAAAATCATAAGAGCACACACCTGGCGAGATAACCAGGTCCTCAGAGGGACGTAACAAGATACATCAACATGCCATATAATACTGAATATAAATATGCCACAATCAAAGAAAGTGACAAGACATAATTAAGGTAAACTAACCAACTAAAGTGAACATGCAGTGAGAATAAACCTTTCGTTGCATGAGCCCTGGCTGTAATGGGATCTGGTATAGTTCCCACTTGGGCACCAGTGACCGAGAGCATGACGTTGAAAAACGACAGTGGCCAACCTGAGAGGCTCATACCCGTATCTCCAGCGGACCTTCCGGTTTATAAGGGAAGTGCAATAGAAGCCCATACGACAAGGAATGTTCCCCCCACCCAATGTACCAGTCAAGTCGCATCCACCATGTATCTCTACTAACTGCTGAGTCTCCTAACACGCCTTTATTAGCAGTTAGCCCTAACGCTTGCACATAGAGGATCAGCCCACACACAAGAACCTTTACATGCTACTCATCTCACACATCCTCGTGATACAACTGTGTCAAGGTATATGCAATACTCTACAACGGTAGTCCCTTAACTCTAGGTCCATATGCAACCAAAGGATAAATAACAATGTACATCTAATATCACTGAGCAGGCAGTAAATCAAGAACTGGAAATAAATGAACAGTGATATGTAATAAAATGCAAACTAAAAATAAACAGTATAATGGCAAGGTATCTTGCCTGTTGTTACGCCTGGTGTACGATAAACTGACAAGTCCAGCTTGGTCCAATAGCCATAGTCATGGTACAGAGGTCCAAAGTCGCGAGGGAATAGAAAATATGATCAGTCGAAATCAAGATATTTGAAGGAATTTGTGTAAAGAATACTTATATTATTTCTTAGAAAGGTTACGCATAATACTTGAAAACTATGTTTACTAGTAAAAAATAATTTTTGACAAATATTTGAAAATACAAAAAAATTAATTTAGGCTAAAACTATAAGTTTACCAAAATAGGATTTCTAGGAAGATAACACGTAATTTATTAGTAAGATAATTATTGAAATACTCGAAATCATTTATAATTTCGAAACCCCTTTTTACTAGTTAAAATAGTTTTTGGAAAATGTTTGAAGGCAAAATGGTTTTGGACTAGTATCAAATAATGCAATTATTAATAATAATATTGACAAAAATATATTTCTAAAATTTCTAAAAATAATACAATTATTGATACTGCAATTATACTACTAGTATTTTAAATAATATTAATAATAATACCTATACCATATATAAACAAAATATAATTTCTAATAATATTAAAACTGAAACTAATAATTCTAATAATAATAATAATAATAATAAATCTAATAATAATAATAATAGTAACAGACCTTTTATAACCTTTTATAATCAACTATTCATTACTCCTCCCCCAATCTCGATACAAGAGAAGAGAGAGAGAGGAATCGGGAACTAAGAGAGAAGGAGTGACGAAAGAGAGCGGAGAGTTTACCTCGGGTTGCGTGCACGGGGGAAACTCGTCGCGGGGGGCTCGGCGCTAACGCCGGCGGAGGTCTGAGGTGGTGCTCGTGAGGGCGGCGGTTCCGGTCGGGAACCCCTGCGGTGGCGGGACACGGCGGAGCCGGGCCCAGGCGGGGTGTGGTTCTGCGGTGGTGGGCGCACGGTAGCGTCGGGTTAGAAGTCGAAGGCGGTGACTCGGTTCTCGAGGAAGGAGAGGGCGGCCGTGGGGGATACGGTCGTCGGGGCTGGGCGCGCACCTGGAGGCGGTGAATCGGACGGGTGGGCATTCCCGAAAGAGGGCGGATGGGGGTTTTCGTGACGAGGCGGCCGTTCATGGCGGGTCACGACGTCGGGAAGGGGAGTTCGTCGCTGGAAGAGAAGTGGTCGTCGACGGTGAAGCCGAACGCGAAAAGTCGGCGGTGGAAGATGGAGTAGCTGGGTCTCGCGGGTTACTACGGAGAGGCTCACTAGCGACTCGAGGTCGCTACGAAGGTGAGGGTTCTTCCCCCTTTCCTTTCTGTGGTGGTGATGACGGTGATGGCCAGAAATCGATCGTCGGGGGTGGCTCTGTTGTGCCGGTGGTGACGAAGATGGTGGTAGCGATGGTGGGGTTCGGTTTCGGTGTGCTGGTGTTGGTCGCTGCGGTGATGGCGTAGGAGTCGGGGTGCTGATGACAGCGAGGGGTTTGGTGATGGCGATGGATGTGGGTAGAGTTAGGATCTGGTATTCGATGATGTCGGGGTGTGTCCGACACGGGGATGGGGATAATGTAGTTGTAATATTTGGAATAAGATGTGGGAGGGGAAAACATGGACACGATGCACGTGGGTGGTGAAAGATTTATGGAGGAGTACCTGCCTATATATAGGATGTGGGAATTCCCAGTTGGATAGGAATTGGGATTTATTTAAATCCCAATTAGATAATTCCCCTATTAATTTAAATCGATTTAAATCCAAATCAATTCCAATCCAAATTAATTCTATACTAAATTTTAAAATATTTTAAATACAGTCAATAAAATCTTTTACTATTTAAATTACCATATTTAATAAAATATTAATTTAACAAAATCTCAAATATTATTTTCATAGTTAAATAAATATGGAAATAATTAATTTCGAAAATCACTATAAATACTTAAATATTACTTCATGAACTAGCTTTTATAATAACAAAATATATTAATAAGCAAATATCACATTTCGCAAATCTTTTGGAAATATTTCATATAAACCACATTTTTTTCAAATCACCACTCATTTTTAAACGACGAACAAATAACTTTTTTTTTGAAATTAAAAATATCACATATTATTTGAACGTGTACCTTTCCTATAAAAATAAAATTGATAATAAAATATTTTTCTAACATATGTACCTCGACACATATTCGCACTCGTCGAGAAATTACGAAACGCAATTCTTGCACGCTACGCAAATACAAAAATGCGAATTCGTATGCGACGTGTAGATACGAAGTACAAAAATAAATACAAACTTATATTTTAAATAAATAATAGAAAAACTGTAGTAGAAAATTAGGGGGCTTACATTCTACCCAACTTAAAAGAATTTCGTCCTCGAAATTTAGGGATAGATAGGGTAGGTAGGGTCGAGAGGATAGAAAGAATATTATTCGAACGAAAGTACGGAATCTTCTTTAGACGAGAGCGCAAAAAAATATTCGACGGGATGGTGACAGACATTCCAATGGCATAGAACAAAATTTCGATGGTTTCAGTTTAGATTATGATCATGATTATGACAACCAATCAATGACTAAGCTCGATTAACCTTAACATTAACCTGAAAAGCAACCTCATAAGTAGGTAATAAACTCCTTAATCCCTTGATATCGTCAATATTCATATACTATCTCACATCATAAATCGTTCTTTCCAAAAATTACTTTCGTAGCACGTCCCCTTAACATTTAACAAAACCCAATATGATTATAAATATACTCTAACTTCCTCTATCTCGTCGTAGAATTTCAAATAGTCTCAAATTTTGAATTTCATAATCTCCATTTATACTAGCTCACTTATATATATCTTTCCAAGTTATGATTTCCTCTAAAATTAAAATTCTAAAACTTTCAACCGCCAAGTAAAGTTAAAATCTAGTTTCTACAAATTTGTATTTATTGGTCAATATATACTGCATCTATAGGTACCAAAATAAAAGTTCGTCTGCAATGTTCGATAAATCTCAAAATCTAACAATATACCTTCGTAACTCAACCTTCTATTATCATAATTGAAAATTTTCTATAATATTTATTAGTCTCTCTCAAAAATTTCTTCTTCAACAATCTCATCTTCTTGATGGTAGAAATGTAACTCATCTTAACTTCTTATTCATAATCATCTTACAACTTAATTCTCCATGCATCAAAAAGGTAGATGTTTCTTTCTTCAATAATTGGTTATCCTTGAAAATATCATCATAACACTATATGTCATCGAAGGCAATGTCAACATTTTTTTTATCAAAAATTTGCATCCATAAATTTATATATAAACTTGGTTCCAATACTTTAGAAGATTCTTCACTCGATATTTAGTTACCTCAAAACAAATTTTAAAATTCGAAAAGTCTATTTATCCTTGAGTGTTTCATAAAAACACAATATATCATTCCTTACTTCATCTATTTAGATTTATTGCACATTTCCATTTATGTCCTACCTATAAATCATAATCTCATAGTTATCTTATCCAACTACATTATTTATCTATGTTGTGGGGTTCTCCAATCTAACCTCTACTAACCTAAGATTGTCATGATCAAATTTCATTTTGCATAAGAGAATCATACAAGGTACAAGGTTGCATAAACAATAGAGAAATCATAGTGAAGTATGAGAAGGCAATTTAATTGGAAGGGAGAAAAGTAAGTGTTGCTAATATTGCATGAAGAGTAAAAGGTGCTATGGGTCTAAGTAAATCAAGATAATACAAGAAAAATAAAATGACAAGGGTTAAGCAGTCAAGATAAAAACACAAGGTTAAGCACTTAACGGATTTAGTAGATCGCAATCGGGCCGAAGATTTGAGTCGAGATCGAGTCCAACTATATAGTCAAAAGTATATCGGTACCATGGTATAGGTTATAGTTAGTCTTTATGACCCGAAAGTCGTATCATAAAAATAGAGTACAAGGAGGCGTGTTTTAGTGGGACATGATATACCTACATGAAGGTGAGCCCGTCTAGGTCTTGCATGTGAAATATGCTGGAAGGAAAAGTCTAGTGTTGTGCTCCAAATATCAAAGTCATGATAGGGAACGCCAAGTGATCAAAATAGAAAGTGGGTTTTCATAAGGTACTAATTAATACACAAAAATAAAGGTTAAAGCACGAATAAAGATAATTAGGAAATCTCGTAGATCAAGGTAAAAATAAGTTAGAGGCACAGTTTCTGGAGAGAAAATAGTCTCATAGATAAGGGTACGGTCACGGGGATGATTCTATCATTTCTAAGTTTCAAACAATTAGATGGTCACGAATAAAGATCTAGTTTTGAGGGAAGATCGAGTAATTCAAAGATATGGTCACATGATTTTTGTAGATGACTAACTACACTTGTGTATATGCAATATTATAATCATAGGTGGTATGGCAATCTAATGTGGAATACTTCTATCTCACTAGGGTGACCTTACTTGTTTCTTGGTCCTTCACCAATATATGTTCTAATCTAAAATTTCAAGTTCCTCGATATTTCTCAATAAAATTTCCAAGATACTCCACCAAAATTTTCAATCATCGTAGGACGTCAACTTCAATCACAATTTTAAATTTCTAGTCAATCTCGAAACAACCCTTGTATATCACAAATCGAATAAAAAAATTCTCAAATCTTAAACTCAATATTTAATAAGTTTACCAGCCGAATTTCATACTACAAAATTGAACATTTAAATAACTACCGAATTTAATTCTATATCCTTCCAATGTGTATATCTAGCCTCCAATAAGTCACAACTACTCTTCAAAGGTTTTTTTTTCAAAATTTAAATATCCATAATCAAGGCTTTAAACTCGAAATCTAAATAACTTTATAAATTATGGATCATATGATGTAACTTAAATTTTAAATTTTCCTTTAAAGTCGATTTCATATCTTCCAAAATATTTTAAACAGAACTTTTTACCATCATCACTTCAAACTCAAAATTAAATAACTTATAAATCGTATGACTAAATTTTAAAAAAAAACTCAAGCTCTCAATTAAACCATAAATCATAAACCCTCCATATTCTCTAGTTGTTTACGAAATCATAACTTAAAAACTTTTTCTAATAAATCTCGAGATAGACTTTATCATATTATAATCCAAATTTGAACTTAATCGTAAATCATGGGTCACAATTTAAAGATGTTACTCAATTCGGTTTCATATCCCAACTAAATCATAAACTATTTTGCTATTTCCAAAATTCATAAATCATAAATTTGTTTTCTGTCCTCTTGTCTATACCACCTTGTAATAGCAAAATAAAATTTTCAACTATCTTTTGAAGCGGAAATTATGCTACTACCCAACTTGGAATTAACTAATCCTTAAGATCATATTTCTAGAAAAATAAAGGCCTTTATAACTCAAATAAAACCACAATGCATATTAATTGTCAATGAAATCCATCTAGCCATGTGTTTAACCTATGGGCATATACTAGTGTAGTCATCTTTATTAAACATGAAACTAAGAATTTACGGTAGAAGGAGTCAAACAAGATGCAAATCAAGGAGGTCGAACGAGAGTTTGAAAATTGGAGTCAAGAAAGGAAGTCAAGTAGGTGGATGAGATTCTAAACTCTAATCCTATACTGCAGGCCTGTTCGGTACAGTCATGTAACTGAAACGGCAAACTAGACCTGCATGGGCCACCACAAAAACATGTAACGCTCCAGTCCCAAATTACGTAGGACTAGAACGTAATCATGCCAGTTGTATACATACGAAGTATGTGGACCCTCGTATATATACATAAGCTATAAAATGCAGTAACCAAGGTACTACATCTCATCCACAAAGATAAATAATGATATAAAAGCAACCTTGAATTTGTCATGTATACAATCGTTGGGCGGAGACAAATCCACTACCAACTAATTTAAATGAGAAAGAAATATACAAGGAAAGGAATTTGGTAGAGAAAAGGAGATGACGATCCAAGGGCAACATCTCGAAGAATAGAGCGCAAGTCATGGCCTTAGCTAGAGCACCTGCAAAATTCATAAGAGCACACACCTGGCGAGATAACCAGGTCCTCAGAGGGACGTAACAAGATACATCAACATGCCATATAATACTGAATATAAATATGCCACAATCAAAGAAAGTGACAAGACATAAATAAGGTAAACTAACCAACTAAAGTGAACATGCAATGAGAACAAACCTTTCGTCGCATGAGCCCTGGCTGTAATGGGATCTGGTAAAGTCCCCACTTGGGCACCAGTGACCGAGAGCATGACGTTGAAAAACGACAGTGGCTAACCTTAGAGGCTCATACCCGTATCTCCAGCGGAGCTTCCGGTTTATAAGGGAAGTACAATAGAAGCCCATACGACAAAGAATGTTCTTCCCACCCAATGTACCTGTCAAGTCGTATCCACGACCATGTATCTCTACTAACTGCTAAGTCTCCTAACACGCCTTTATTAGCAGTTAGCCCTAACGCATGCACATAGGGGATCAGCCCACACATAAGAACCTCTACATGCTACTCATCTCACACATCCTCGTGATACAACTATGTCAAGGTATATGCAATACTCTATAACGGTAGTCCCTTAACTCTAGGTCCATATGCAACTAAAGGATAAATAATAAAGTACATCTAATATCTCTGAGCAGGCAGTAAATCAAGAACTAGAAATAAATAAACAGTGATATGTAATAAAATGCAAACTAAAAATAAACAGTATAATAGCAAGGTATCTTGCCTGTTGTTACGCCTGGTGTACGATAATCTGACAATTCCAGCTTGGTCCACTAGCCATAGTCATGGTGCAGAGGTCCAAAGTCGCGAGGGAATAGAAAATATGATCAGTCGAAATCAAGATATTTGAGGGAATTTGTGTAAAGAATACTTATATTATTTCTTAGAAAGGTTACGTATAATACTTGAAAACCATGTTTATTAGTAAAAAATAATTTTTGACAAATATTTGAAAATGCGGAAAAATTAATTTAGGCTAAAACTATAAGTTTACCAAAATATGATTTCTAGGAAGATAACACGTAATTTATTAGTAAGATAATTATTGAAATACTCGAAATCATTTATAATTTCGAAACCCTTTTTTACTAGTTAAAATAATTTTTGGAAAATGTTTGAAGGCAAAATGGTTTTGGACTAGTATCAAATAATGCAATTATTAATAATAATATTGACAAAAATATATTTCTAAAATTTCTAAAAATAATACAATTATTGATACTGCAATTATACTACTAGTATTTTAAATAATATTAATAATAATACCTATACCATATATAAACAAAATATTATTTCTAATAATATTAAAACTGAAACTAATAATTCTAATAATAATAATAATAATAATAAATCTAATAATAATAATAACAGTAACAGACCTTTTATAACCTTTTATAATCAACTATTCATTACTCCTCCTCCAATCTCGATACAAGAGAAGAGTGAGAGAGGAATCGGGAACTCAGAGAGAAGGAGTGAGGAAAGAGAGCGGAGAGTTTACCTCGAGTTGCGTGCGCGGGGGAAACTCGTCGCGGGGGACTCGGCGCTAACGTCGGCGGAGGGCTGAGGTGGTGCTCGTTAGGGCGGCAGTTCCGGTCGGGAACCCCTGCGGTGGCGGGACACGGCGGAGCCGGGCCCGGACGGGTTATGGATCTGCGGTAGTGGGCGCACGGTGGCGCCGGGTCAGAAGTCGGAGGCGGTGATGCGGTTCTCGAGGAAGGAGAGGGCGACCGTGGGGGATGCGGTCGCCGGGGCTGGGCGCGCACCTGGAGGTGGCGAGTCGGACGGGTGGGTGTTCCCGAAAGAGGGCGGATAGGGGTTTTCGTGACGGGGCGGCCGTTCGAGGCGGGACGCGGTGTCGGAAAGGGGAGTTCACCACTGGAAGAGAAGCGGTCGTCGGCGGTGAAGCCGAACGCGGAAAGTCGGCGGTGGAAGATGGAGGAGCTGGGTCACGCGGGGTTACTACGGAGTGGCTCACTAGCGGCTCGAGGTCGCTGCGAAGGTGAGGGTTCTTCCCCCTTTTCTTTCTGTGGTGGTGATGACGGTGATGGCCGAAAATTGATCGTCGGGGTTGGCTCTGTTGTGCCGGTGGTGACGAAGATGGTGGTAGCGATAGTGGGGTTTGGTTTCGGTGTGCTGGTGTTGGTCGCTATGGTGATGGCGTAGGAGTCGGGGTGCTAATAACGGCGAGGGGTTTGGTGATGGCGATGGATGTGGGTAGAGTTAGGATCTGGTATTCGATGATGTCGGGGTGTGTCCGATACGGGGATGGGGATAATGTAGTTGTAATATTTAGAATAAGATATGGGAGGAGAAAACATGGACACGATGCACGTGGGTGGTGAAAGATTTATGGAGGAGTACATGCCTATATATAGGATGTGGGAATTCCCAGTTGGATAGGAATTGGGATTTATTTAAATCCCAATTAGATAATTCCCCTATTAATTTAAATCGATTTAAATCCAAATCAATTCCAATACAAATTAATTCTATACTAAATTTTAAAATATTTTAAGTACAGTCAATAAAATCTTTTGCTATTTAAATTACCATATTTAATCAAATATTAATTTAACAAAATCTCAAAAACTATTTTCAGAGTTAAATAAATATGGAAATAATTAATTTCGAAAATCACTATAAATACTTAAATATTACTTCATGAACTAGCTTTTATAATAACAAAATATATTAATAAGCAAATATCATATTTCGCAAATCTTTTAGAAATATTTCATATAAACCATATTTTTTTCAAATCACCACTCATTTTTAAACGATGAACAAATAACTTTTTTTTAGAAATTAAAAATATCACATATTATTTGAACATGTACCTTTCCTATAAAAATAAATTTTATAATAAAATATTTTTCTAACATATGTACCTCGACACATATTCGCACTCGTCGAGAAATTACGAAACGCAATTCTCGCACGCTTCGCAAATACAAAAATGCGAATTCGTATGCGACGTGTAGATACGAAGTACAAAAATAAATACAAACATATATTTTAAATAAATAATAAAATAACCATAGTAGAAAATTAGGGGGCTTACACTGGAACCCCAAGGTCATGGCGATTATCGACGGAAATGATCTTACGGCTATGTCACTAAAAACTCTGATGGGCAAGCTGATGACGTATGAGCTTGACCTCAAAGATTTTGAAGAAACTGCTCCAAAGAAAAAGAAATTGCCTTAAGAGGTCATCGCCGAAGAACCAGTTCAGAGGAAACAGATGACGACTATTCTGAAGGTGACAATCAAGCACTCATGGTTCAAAATTTTAAGAAGTTCTTACGCTTCAGCCGAAGAAAGAAGGAACAAAAAGACGATGAGGAAGAACCCACATGCTTCGGATGCAAGAAGACAGGACACATCAGAAAAGATTGTCCTGTAGTAAAGAAAGGAAATAGATACGAACAGCCGTACAAGAAACCGAGCTCAAGGAAGTATGCCAACACTAGCAACTGGCACAAAAGCGAGGCCAGCAATTCAGACGAAGAAGAGGACTCTCCGTGAGATATGACAAACTCTGTCTAATGGTAACTTCGGATAAGGTAAATAATTCTCTTGATGAGTTTTCTTTAAATGAACTGGGTGATGCCTTTAGTGATCTACTTGAAGACCACAAAAGGGTTATTAACAAATATAAACATGCTAAGGATAAAATCATGGCTCATGAAGCTGAGATCCATAGACTTTCATGCTTATTAGATAATATTAGAGATACTCCTCCCACAGAGGACGTCGAGGAGATATCCAAGCTTACACGATGCCGAATCTATCATTGAAAAACAAGCACAAGATATTTCAGCACTCAATAAAGAGCATGCTGAAGAGAAGAGCAAATGCAATGTTGCTACTGCTAGAATAAATGGTTTGCCTGCTAAGTATGATAAAGTATTTACTGCTTCTAAGAAACTAGAGATCGGTCTGGGTAAATAGGTTGCTCAACCTCAAACTCAGTCTCACAGTCATGATACACACACTAAATACAAACACAATAGAACGCGTCATCACAATAACATGCATCCATATGCTACACGTAAACATGCTTTTATATACACTTACTCCCATGTAGCACGTAAAACACACACACGTAGTTATCATCATCCTGCTGCTACACGTAATAATTATAATCATCATGTTAATACACACAGTTATTATCATCATCCTACTACTTCACGTAGTTATCATCATCCTACACCCACATACAGACATCACTATCATCTTGCACCCAATACAAATATGCATGCTACATGTACTTACTATGGTTTACATGGACACGTATCTCCACAGTGTAAAATTAGAAAATTACTTGATATTAATCTATATATATGGGTACCGAATAACTTTTCAGGACCCACAAGAATCTAGGTACCAAAGGTCACATCTACTCGCGGTATAGGTGGACCTTCCTTCTCAAACTAGAAATAAATGGATTCTCGATAGTGGTGCTCGCGACATATGATTGGAGATGCTAATCTATTTGTAACACTATCGATAAAAAGGGAAGGATATGTAACCTTCGACAACAATCTGAAAGGCTATATCATAGGTAACGGTATAATTGGTTATCCTCCTTCTCTCGTTATTAAGGATGTCTGTTTAGTGACTGAGTTAAAGCATAACCTGCTCAACATTAGTCATCTTACTTATCATGGATATGATATTAACTTCGGTAAAACTAAATGCTTTATCTATGATAGATCATCTGGAGACATCGCTTTCGAAAGGATAAGAGAAGATAACATATATTTTTTCTATCTATCTAGAGATACTAACATTGCAGGTAGATGCTTTACGCCCAAAAAGATGAAAGGCTATTATGGCATCAGTGTCATGGTCATGCTAACATGGACACCATATCGAGACTATCTACCAAGAAGCTAGTAAGAGGATTGTCTGAAATTATATTCAAAAAGGACACGATATGTGCCGAATGTGAAAAAAATAAGGCTACCAAATCTTCTTTTAAATTCATCAATACTGTAAGTACCACTCAACCTTTGCAATTATTCCAAATGGATTTATTTGGTCCTAGTAGAGTAGCCAGTCTTGGCGAAAAACTCTATGCTTTCGTTATTGTTGATAACTTTTCAATATTTACTTGGGTCTTCTTTCTTGCAAACAAAAGTGATACTATTTTAGTTTTCAAAATATTTTCCAAAAAGGTCCAAAACAAAAAGGGCTACATGATTACTCGTATCCGAAGTGATTATGTGGCGAATTCGAAATTTTTGATTTTGAAAAGTTTTGTGAGTCAAATGGTTTTGATCATGAATTTTCTTGTCCTAGAACTCCTCAACAAAATGGTATTATGGAGCGGAAGAATAGAACTCTAGGAGATATGGCCAGAGTCATGCTTAATCATTTTTTACTTCTGAAATACTTTTGGACAGAAGCTGTCAACACAGCATGCCATGTTTTAAATAGGGTGTTGATTCGACCTATTTCAAAGAAACTCCCTATGAACTTTGGTTTGGTAGAACTCCTACTATTTCTTATTTTCAAGTGTTTGGTTGTCGCTGCTTTATCCTTAATACCAAAGACAACTTAGGCAAGTTTGATGCCAAAGCAGACGAAGGTAACTTTTTTGGATATGCTGCCAAGAGAAAAGGATATAGAGTGTTCAATAAACGCTCTATGATTATTAAAGAGTCTACTAATGTCACATTTGATGAGAGTAATAGTTCAGCTGCTATCCCCGCTGACAACGTTGATGCTCAATCCGAACCATCAACTTCTACTCCTGTAGATACAACACCTGAACCCAATTCTCTAGAGGACTTACCAAAAAAGTTCCAATTCAAACCTTCACATCCAGAAAGCTTGGTAATAGGTGAGTTATCAAAAAGGGTAAATACTCGATCTTCTTTAAGAGATTCTATTGCTACCACTGCTTTAATTTCTCAAATTGAACCCAAAAATGTTTTAGAAGCTTTTAACAATAAATTTTGGATATCTATAATACAAGAATAACTTAACCAATTCGAAAGAAATCAGGTTTGGGAACTAGTTTCTAAACCTACTGACCATTCGACAATTAGTACTAAATGGGTTTTTCTTAACAAAGTTAATGAGGATGGTACTGTCACTCACAACAAGACTCGTCTCGTAGCTCAAGGATACAACCAAGAGGAGGGTATCGACTATGATGAGACGTATGCTCTTGTTGCACGACTTGAATCTATTCTGATGCTTTGTGCATTTGCAAATTTCCAAAACTTTAAACTTTTTCAAATGGATATAAAAAGTGCTTTTCTAAATGGCTTTATTAAAGAAGAGATTTTTGTTAAGCAACCCCCTGGTTTTGAAAATCACAAATTTCCTGACCATGTTTTTAAACATATGAAAGCTCTTTATGGCCTCAAATAAGCTCCTCGAGCTTGGTATAAACGTCTTAGTACTTTATTACTTGATAAAAGTTTTTCAAAAGAAAAAATTGACACTACACTTTTCATAAAATCTCTTGATGACACTATTTTGTTAGTACAAATTTATGTAGATGATATCATATTTGGGTTTACTAATGAGGGTCTATACAAAGAATTTGCCAAGTGTATACAAAATGAGTTTGAGATGAGCATGATGGGAGAGCTCAACTACTTCCTTGGACTGCAAGTCAAACAATTCTCACAAGGCGTCTTCATTAGTCAGTCAAAGTATATAAAGGATATGCTGAAAAAGTTCGAGCTTGACAACATCAAACCTATCAACACTCCTATGGCTACTACAACAAAGTTGGAACCTGATGAAAGCAGTAAACCGATTGATCAACTTAAGTATCGAGGTATGACTGGTATTCTATTGTATTTAACTGCTAGTCGTCCTGATATTATGTTCAGTGTTTGCTTATGTGCTAGGTATCAAGCAAACCCTAAGAAATCACACATGACCGTTGTTAAGCATATCTTTAGATATCTTAAAGGAACGATTATGGTAGGCTTGTGGTATCCTAAAACCACTTCTTTTGACCTAATCGGATATTCTAATGCTGATTTTGTGGGATGCAAAGTCGACCGTAAGAGTACCAGAGCACGTGTCATTTGTTAGGAAAGGATTTAGTCTCATGGTTTAGCAAGAAGCAGAATTCTATCGCACTATCCATAACAGAAGCTGAGTACATCGCAGCTGGTCATTGTTGTGCACAGATTCTGTGGATGAAGCAAACTCTTGAAGACTATAACTTACTATTCAAGCACATACATATTTTTTGTGATAACACTAGTACAATATATTTGACCAAGAACCCAGTATGTCACTCACGTACAAAACATATAGAAATTAGACATCATTTCTTACGTGATCATCAACAGCACGGCACTATTAACTTAGAATTTATTGACACTGAACATCAGCTAGCAGACTTTTTCACAAAACCACTCGTCGAAGAGCACTTCAACTTTCTCCGTCGAGAATTAGGAATATTGGATGAAAATGTCATGCAATAAGTTATATCTATACAAATAACTGATAATCAAAATCGTATATGGTACATTGCTTTGGGTACAAGCCAAAAGGGCCCTTCTAACAATAAGGCGTAAAAGCCTAAGCGACATGGTGCACTAGTCATCCGACTACCGCTAGCTGGGATCCGGCCCCTACAGCTACCCTGAGGCAATTCACCTGTACTGATTGACGATTCACAGCATTTTATCGTTTGATTAACTTATTTTATGATGGATAATTTATTATTAATAATTTAAGATAAATTATTTCCGTTCAATTACCTTCTCAAATTTTTTGTTAACTCTTTTTGGAGTTCTGGACTCAGCCCCCCAGAATTTAGGCCAATCTCTGTCCAACACAGAGTTCGGGTCGAACTCGGTATGCCTGCTTCCAGAAACTCCAACAGCTCCTGGCCACGATTTAACACGAGCTACCAGCCCAACTTTCAAATACCCAAATTTTCTCCCTCTCTCTTCATTCTTATTACCTTCAACCTTTCTCTAAACCCCTTCTCTCCAAACCTTAACCCTAGAAATCTTAAATCTTAGGGTTTTCTCTTTCCAAACTCAAGGATCTAGGATTTGTGGAGGTTCTCTTCCATTTTCAACAAATTGTGTGAGGTATAACTCATTTTCTTCCATCTTTTTCATATTTTTATTTTTTTCCATTGTCAATGGCTCCAAAATTATTTGGTAGAGAAAAGAGGATAAGAAGTGAGGGAGCATCTTCATCTAACCCTCCTCCTCCACCTTCTATTCATCCTTTGTTCAATCTACCACCTCCACCAAATGAACACACCTTCAATGAGCACATCTTTGTCTCATTGGAAGCATCCAATAAATGGTACTCAGACTTCTACTCACGTAGTGTGTTCTCGGGCCATCTAATAAATTTTATCATATTTTCTACATATGATTCACTCTTTCACGATTTATGCCTTGATGAACTCGTTACTACTTCATCTCTCATATATCTCAATGCCATCCAGATGTTTTACTACAATATGATTCATGACGACACTATGATTTATTCCTGTGTCGCCGGTATTGACATATCTTTTGACGATTGTGAACTTACCGATTACCTTGAACTCCCGGAACCCAACACTTGGGAAAGACTTGTTGATGCCCGACACTTTCAATTTCCTGGTGATACTACTTTTGAGGGTTTCAAGGATACATTTTGTACTCCTAACACACGTCCTCGCAAACTTCGAGCTAAATACCTCAATAACTATTTTTATGAACTCCATCGGATCATCTTTTCCTTGATATTGCCCAAAGCGGGATCCACCGATGAAGTTACTTATCTTGAGATCTCGGATCTATATCATCTACACTTTTGTCTTTCGTTCAACTCCCCTCGCACGATGATGGACTGGATGATTCGTGCGAGACCGAAACCAAAATCCTTGGTTTATGCCATGTACCTTCCAATAATTTTTTGTGCCTTCAACATCCCTCTTGATTACAGTTAGTTTCTACATGCTCCTGCCTCTCTGTCCAAGGCACACAGGGCTATCGCTTCTGCTGTTCCTCCTGAGGCTGCATCCTCTGACTCTGATGCTCCTGAGCCCGAGCCTCCTGCTACTCTTGACTCCATCCAAGTGTTGTTGTGTGATCGCTTCCGCTTGGAAGACGACCACTGGACCCAGATGGACTACCCTACCACCCTACAGATGAGTGTCATCAGCAACACACTTCACGACATCTAGTACTCCCTGGCCAACTACCCTACTATGTCATTTTCTATGGTACGGGACCCTTCTCGTGAAGGTTACCGCATTGATGACACATGGGTCAAGCGGTATCTGGATCCGGACACAACGTTTGTTGACCCTCGTCGCTCTGCCAGCGACCCGTCAGACTCTGGTGTTCCATCCCGTGCTTCATAATAGTCGTGGTTTTATTACCTGCTGATGCTGCTGATGTTTAGACTTTAGTTTAACCTTGCTTCCACTCATTTTCAATCATCCAATCTTCTCATCTTCTCTTCTTCTATAGACTCATATATTCTAAGCCTACTCTTCCCATCTAACTAGTCACAAAACTTTTGAACCCTAAAAGTGCTCAGTACGAGTCAGCTAGAAGTTTGTGTGCAAGAGTTTTCAAAAGAAGTCACTTGGACAATTCCAAGTTTTGCCATCTGCGAATCTGTAAGAATTTGGCGTGCTCTTCTGAGTAAAGGCGCGTGGTTGTACCCTATTTCACAATTAGTGGATTTCAATCCTGAGCTAGAGTTCTCAGGCCTGGACTAGTCCTCCACGAGGGAAACCAGGTTAAAAACTGATGTTTCTGCATATGCTTTTCTAATCTCTATTTATATTCCGTATTTATACTCTGATTATACTTTCTGTTGGTTGGACTTGAATAGAGTTAATTTTTAATTAGGTATTTTCGACACATACACTATTCACCCCCCCCCCCTCTAGAGTTACCTTCACGTACTTCACTACTTTCTTGTTTATAGTCTCTATTATATATTGGAACTGCTTTCATTGATTGTACTTCATTCCAATCTTGACTATATATATAACCATATTTATAGGAGATGTTGTGCTTACATGCTTAGACTTTAGATAGATGTTATAGCTGAGACTACTCTTACTCTTTGGACCAAGAGGTAATCTTGTATTTAGATATTATTATTTCTTATTCATGTCTTCCTTAGCAAGCTGTGATTGAGTTACATATTGGTAGTTATTGGATTAGTATTTGTATGTTGGAGGTCTAGACATCATTCTACCGCCGATACTGCGGTGTGGCTGGACGTACCCATGACTCATGCCCAAATCTTTCGGGTACGGATCGTGATACTTTTTTATGGTGGCCCATGGAGGTCAGACTTTACAATTATGTGATGTCGTGGTGGTACATAGTTTAGTCGAACTATTGTGAGCCTCCATTATTGTAAAAAATTCTAGAAAGCAGAGTACTCAATCACAAATTATGAATTCTTGATTGATTTCTGGGATGACCCTTGAGAATCTTACCTTGACCCTTGCTTAAATCTATTGTCCATTGCTTTTGTTCACCCTAACTTGAATACATGTCGTTGTTGAGCCTAATTCTTGCATTAAGATGAGACTTATGGAGTATAGAAAGAACAATGGAATAAACGTTAAGCTCATAACCAGGATTGAGAATAGAAGAATGGATAATTTTATGCATGAATAAATATTTTGAGCTTATACTGATAATAGAAAGAAAACAAGAATTTGATATTACATCAATGTTTGGAGACTTAATAAAATTTGTTTGAGTAGTAAATGGAAGGATACCATATGATTTCGAAGAAATAAACAAGAGTTGCATAGATCACACTAAGAATGATATTATAGAATTTATAAATGATGATTTTGATCCATGAGAAGATATTGTGGACTTGTGACATAGAAAATTTAGGTGGAATTTTTATACAATTTTAAGATGGTAAAAATTATTGAAGAAGTTGTTAATTGTCTTATCATGCTTAAGTAGCTAAGATGTTGGCTCACTATGAGATACGATTAATCTATGAGAAATGGAACTTAGAATTATAAGAAGAAAAATAATTAAGACAAAGGTAGTAGAAAGATCAAAGGAATAAATTGGTTATGACTGATGACTAAATTTTTGGATTATAAATACTTTGAGGTTGCAACTTATTTGGAGGATTTGACCAAATCGATGGAAGCATACAAGACTTGGATCAATTACTGATACATGAGATTTTAAGGACGAATGCAAAATATAGGTTTATGATTTCCAGGTGGTTACTAGCAAAGTAGTTTTAACTAGATGTATATTAGGTGGATTAATTGATAAAATAAGAATAAGAGGAATGGATATCAACACAAAAGTGGACATGTTATTATATTGGACACCTCGGTGGTTAGAATTGAGAACTTTGTTGACTATTGTCATATGCAAGAAAAGGGTAAGACAATAACTTCATTATAATCAGGTAAGCAAGTAAGATTTATATTCCTTCAAATTACTTTTCTTTTTCCTAAATACCTTTGTTTTACGTACATCAATCAACTTGGCTTTTTTTCTAGGAACATGACATTCCATCATAGCTAATAACTAAGATCTTGTCTTTCCTTGAATCTTGTTGCTCTCCTTTCCTTTCAGAATGGCCAAATCTCTAGATAAGGATTTGATTATCGTATGGAAATGATATACCTTTAGTCAGATAAGGGTATCTTATATGTTGAGATACATTTGACGAAAGAAAAGCGGAACTAAGGCCGAAAGAACAATCAAGGAAATAGTAATGTCAATGAATTTTTGAATAAGGTTATATTTAAAGAATTATTTTGACTATGGATTATTTTCGTATAAAAAGATAATGTATGATTTTCATATGGTAAGGTAATTCAGAGATCGAGGCTATGCAAGTATTCACGAGCTGGATATTTCCATCATCCATATCAAATCTTGGTTTACATACCTATTCTCTTCTTCAAATCTTATCAACATTTGATATTTCTTTTGTTTTCGCCATTGTCAAAACATGATCTCATAGAAGACCTATTTCAAATTCTCAATGAGCCTCCTTTAGTAAGTCTAAAATATATTTGGATTATGACAAATTTTGAACCATCCCAATCATTGTCTATATTGTCTAAATTTTTTGTACTTTCTTTTCCTACTTTCCTTGTGGCCATTTGAATGAGCATATTAATATGAGTTCTGCGTTTGATCCATAAACTTGTCCGTTTGTATCAGGACTGGCTTCCAAAAGTCTTATCCTTGTCATGTTTCACTGATCATCTTTTTCTACCATTTTTTAGTAAATAAGATATAACCCTAGAAGGCTCCATCAATTGTAGTATTTACTGTTCTTCTTCCCAGAACTAAAAATAGAGATGGTTATAGACTTGTTGTATTGGAAATTGTATGTCAAACTCTTTGTAAACTATCTCAGTTAATCATATCTTTCTAGTTATCTATAAATTTTTTGCCCTTCATGGTACGAAGGATTTCCTTGATCATGTTACCTTGGAAGGGTAACATGCAATATCCAATTTATTTATTCTCTGTCTAGTACCGCTCCTACCTTGAATTTTGTAAAGAATTCAATAGCAAAGCCACGACTGTTACGAGCGATTCCTATCTCTTCACTTGACCAACCATGCTTATCTATCTTAGTCATCTTTAAATTTCGAGGACAAAATTTTTTTAAGTTGAGTAGATTTACAACTCATATATTCCAAAATTTCTAATTTATATTTTTTATTTCAAAATTTCATGTTTGGAAAACGATTTTCTTGGACTATTTACATTGAATTATATAAATAATGTCTTATTAATATTTCAGAGTTTCAAAAAAATGGTTTAAAATATTTTAAAATCATAGTTAATACTTTACAAGTAAACAAAAAAAATCTTAGGAAGCATTTACTAAATTATATTAATAAAAATTATTTATTTAGAATTACTTTTATAAATAATGTTAATTATACATGTTATATATATATATATATATATATATATATATATATATATATATATATATATATATATATATATATATATTTTATATATATATATATATATATATATATATATATATAAATAAATATATATATATATATATATATATATATATATATGATATGGGTGTTCCTTGAAATATAATATATATATATATATATATATATATATATATATATATTTCAAGAACACCCATATCATATATTCATATCAAAGACGCAAAACGTCGTAGCCTTTACAAGTAAGCGCAAGCAAAAAAAAGAAAATAGAGAAGAAAATAAAATGAGCGAAGGGAAACCCTGTTCGCTCCCCGAAACTAAAACCTAAAGGGGTCAGAAGATCAGGGAACTCCAGAAATCCTCCCTGACGTTCTTGCAGTGTCTGCCAACTTTGAAAATATGTCGAATGGCCTCCCTGATGAGTTGATTGGCGGAGTATTGTCGAACCTCATATTTGTGTTTGTTACAATTTTTCCAGATGGCCCACGTAATGGCGGCTGCGATAATCTGATGGCCATGTGAGGCGCTGTCCCATGTGGCTAGAAGATCGTTGAAGCCCCTACCGTCCTGAACCTGGCCACATCTTTGGGAGAGAGCATTCCAAACCTGCGAAGCCAGGTCACATGACGAGAAAATGTGCTCAACAGATTCAGGCTGGCGCTTCACGAAGCAATTACACGCCGAAGCTAAACTGTAACCTATGGTGGTTAGGGTGTCGTCAGTGGAAAGATTATTATGATACGCTCTCCACAGCAGAAACAACCATTTTTTAGGGATGCAGGTTTTCCAGAAATGCTCGATGGTGGAAGATGGCAGTCCAATGCCTCGTATCTCTTTTCTTGCAGAGGCAAGAGAGAAGGATCCGTTAACCGATAGGGACCACTCAATGAATCTGGTTCCAACTTAATCGTCAAACCAGAGGTGGCTATACAGCAGCGGCTTCCTCTCTGATCTACGCCCGAACCATCTCCCAATTCTACGTCCCAATAGAGTCCCATAGATCTCAGATCTCACTGAAAAGTGGAGCAGCCGAACGGTGGGGGAGAAGGGCGTCCCTGACCCAACATTCGAAGAAAATGGACGAAGCTCCCGAACCAAGATTAAGACTGATTAAAGGTTCGACAAGGCGACGTACGTTCAGGATACGACGCCAGGACGCCGAAGCTCTACAGTTCGGGGAAGCGACCGACGGGTGAATGTACTTAAAGTATCTAGCCTTCATGAACCTGGTACAAATAGAATGACTGCCACGAAGCTTCCACCACAACTTCACGGAATAGGCATCCCCTACTTGAGACAACCTGCAGAAACCTAGGCCTCCCTCAGCCGTAGGTTTTGCCATAGTATCCTAGATGGCCCAGTGGTGCTTGTTTGTTCCATCACAGTATCCCCAGAAGAAGTTGGAAAAAAGGTTTTCCATGGAGTTAATCACCTTCTTGGGAGGTGAGCAGGCAGCTAGGGTGTAGATGGGGATGGAAGATAGCACATGCTGAATCAGAATCATCTTTCCTCCAGGCAAAAGAATTACATTGTGCCATCCCTTAATTTTTTCCTGATTTTACCTACCAAGCCATCAAAGATGCCCGCATTGGATCTGTCATACACCAACGAGCACTCGAGGTAGGAGAAAGGAGGGTACGAGAATGAGAAGAAAGTAATATTGGTGAGGGTAGCCAATTGATCTCTATTGGCCGAGTGGTGACTATAAATAACTTTCTTGTTGGGGTTAACATGCTGTCCAGAGCATCTGGTGTATCTCTCCAGCATGTTCTTAAGCACCTCCACAGACCCGGCGTCGCCAGTTGAGAAGATGACGATGTCGTCAGCATAAGCCAGGTGGGTGATGATCAGGCAACTGCTAGATGTGTGGTAATACTGGAATCGGGGGGGTCCCGACCATCTTGTTCTGATTTTTGCTCAAAGCTTCTGCAGCGCTAATGAATATGGTAGAGGAAAGAGGGTCGCCTTGTCTGACACCGCGACTAGCTTTGAAGAAGCCCTCAGCTTGACCGTTAACTACCATGGAGAACCAGGGGTCGTAGATCAATCTCTACACAATGTGGATCCAAACCTCTGAAAACCCGAAGGCTCTGAATACCCATATCATGAATTGCCAGTCAAACCTGTCATACGCCTTTTCTATGTCTAATTTAATAGCAATGTTTCCACCCCTTGATGGAAATTTCATACAGGTGACCATCTCCTTGGTCAAAAGGATGTTGTCTAATATATTCTGCCCACGAACGAAGCCATTTTGCTCTTTAGATATAATCTTGGGAAGGAGCCCGCTCTTAAGATTGGCGATGATCTTCGATATGATTTTGGTGGTGAAGGTACATAGGCTCAAGGGACAAAAATCCTTGAAGGTTTTCGGATTCTCCTTCTCGGGGATAAGAATCAGATTGGCGATGGATATCAATCTAGGGTATCTAGCTCCTTGAAAGACGGCAGTAACCGCCTGGTGGATGTTTGACTCGATAATGTCCCAGCAAGACCTGAAAAAGACACCCGAGAAATCGTCCGGTCTTGGAGTGTTGTGCTCGTCCGGAGCCCACACGGCGTCCATGACTTCAATCTCCGAGGGCGGGAGTAGCAGCTGTGTGTTATCTTTGTCTTCTATCATGCGAGGGATCATCGCGAGAAATTCCTCATCCCTGTGCATGACTTCTTTAGTGAACAGTTGAGAGTAGAAGGTCTCCGCAGCCGATTGAATGTCCCTTTGATCTTTTAAAATATGACCATTCTCGTCCGCAATCTTGTGGAGGTTAAGCTGTTGTCTGCATCCCTTGTCACAAGAGTAAAAGTAGCTGGAGTTCTTGTCGCCGTCGTTATCCTATTTCAACATGGCTTTTTGTTTCCAGAACTTCGTCTTGACCTTGAGGCGGAACTTCAACAATGCTCTGGTGAGATTGAGGGAGGCTCTGGCTGTTGGGGATCTGTCATAAGCAAACAGAATCTCAGCGGGATTAACATCGTCTTCGGCTACGCGGACTGCCTGGAAGATGTCTGTGAAGGCTTCCTTACTCCAACGAGTGAGAGCTTTTCTAGTAGCTTTGAGTTTGGCTGCTATACGGACGAGAGGATCGAGTTCGTCAGTGTCGTTTTATACAGCAGCTACGATGTTCCTAAACTGGGAATGATGACTCCAAAGGTCTAGGAAGCAAAAACTTTTCTTGATCTGATTCGTGTTTCTATGAATGCCTATGAGGAGAGGGGAGTGGTCTGATTCGGTCGTATTAAGGTGCAAAAGACTGGAGATGATCTCCAAGTCTGACCACTTAGAGTTGATATGAGCGCGATCGAGACGGAAGTATTGCCGTCTGGCGCCTTCCTGCATATTACACCACGTGAAGGCGCTACCGGAGAACTGGAGGGTGGATAAGTGGGCGCTAAAAATGAAGTTGTTGAAGTCGCACATGGCCGACGAGGGAGGAGGCCGACCTCCGGTCTTCTCTTCCCTACTAGTAACAACATTGAAGTCGCCAACACATAGCCAGAGAAGGTTGATGTGGAGTTGGTGGATGTCACATAGTGACTCCCATAGCTGTTTACGTTCTAGGATGTCGCAGCTGCCATGGACCACGGACACGAGCGATCGGGACTGGAGCATCGGGTGTTCCACCCAGCATATTAATGCCTACATGGTATCATTAATGATGCCAAGCTTCACATCTGTAGCAAAAAAGATCCAAATATTGTGGCAACCGGCGATGGCATCGGCGAAGCCTAACTGCATCTAGCTGGACTTGATTTTATTGTGGGGGATTTTCGGTTCAATAACCACTAAGATATCAATTCAGTAGATTTTCTTGAGACTAATTAGTCTTTTCAAGGTAGGTTTGTTTGTGAGACCCCTAACATTCCAAGATAATATGTTAAGCATCAGGATAACTGAGGAGAGGGGATTTAGTGAGTTTCGCAGCTCACCGGGTGGTCATGGGCGTAACCTCTTTGGCACTTTTTTTGGCTGCAGCCTGATCATCTGCCTTGTTGTTTCTGTTATTGTAAAGATCAACTGAATCTTCTGTAGGGTACGAGTAATCCTCGCCTATAATTTCTGCCAGAGCTCCATAGAAGTTGTGTTTGCTGGTGAGACCTGCATCTAGGCCTCGTTGCATCTTGTCCACTGATTCTTGTCCGAAGTTGTCCAATATGACCGCTTTAAGTCGACCTCTTTGTGAGGTATAGAGGGGGCTATCGGGTCTTTAAGTTGGGGTTCTTTGTCCTCGACCTCAGATTCAGGTGTCCTTTGTTCCTCTTCAATTTCAACCACCTTTACTGGCGCGTTACTGTCCTCTGACTCCTCTTTCGAACATTGGTCTTCCTCGGAGACTATCGGAAGGGATGCCTCCTAGGATGTGTCTGAAGGAAAAGTCGCAAGAATGTCAAACTGGTTGGTAATGTCTAAGGCTGGGGATTTGTAGGGAACTATGGCCCTTTCTTACGAATTTTGATCTTGGATTTGAGAGTTACCGGCACTGGCAATAAATCTTATGTAGGGGTTGGGTAACGGTAGTAGTGGAGATTATTGGGATTTCCTTGGCGGCTGCGGAGAAGCGGCCTTCCTAGTTGCTTTCTTCTTCTGCTCAGGATGCGCACGAAAATAATGCTCAGTGGAGTATCCGCGCATATGACAGTGTTTACAGAATATGATGTTTTTGTCATATATGATCTGTTGGGTGTGGGTCTTATTGTTGAGCGAGATTTGGATGTGAATCGGAAGGTCATTCGTTAAATCAAGTTCCATGCAAATTTTGGCATAATTTTCTTTGGTGAGGTTCCGGGTTTCTTCCGCCATAGCCACAAAAGTCCTAAAGGAATAAGCAATCCTCTTCATAGCTGCGGGGGCAAAACATTTGTGGGGGAGGTTCGGGAGGGTGACCCACGCCGAAACTATCGCCGAGTCTACTCTGGTGTTGAACTTCGAGGTCTATTTTAACTATTTCCATAATGTGTGTGTCTATCTTGCCAGTGCCTCTGCTCCAGACGAACTAGTGGTCGATCTCCGTGAAAAGGTAGAGGAACATGTATTTGGGGTCCA
>JANAVB010028818.1:17752581-17755081 GCA_029216955.1 Iris pallida | reverse complement strand
GCACAACCCCCTGCCCTCGCCATCACTCTCCATAATTCCTTCGGAGCCCTAGACTTTGATCCAGCTGATCGTGCTCCAGAGACGCCTATCTCTGATTGCCTCCCTAACCCCACATCCCCTTCTCTCGCCATCACTCTCCATAATTCCTTCGGAGCTCTAGACTTTGATGAGGCTGATTGCTCTCCAGAGACGCCTGTCTCCGGTAGCCTTCCTAACCCCCCACCCTCCCCCGATAACGGTCTCGCCATTGCTCCCCTCCAGATCCTCCCCATCACCCCAATCTCCCTCACTTCTCCCCCCAGCCTCCTCTTCTGGACTTGCGATCCCCAGTGTTCAGTCATCGGCCGGTCTCAGTCCACACTCCCCCGGTGCGGGAGCTGGGGCACCGCCCCTGCTGATCCACCACCCTTCCTCTGCGCGGCTATCGTTCCTCCTCGCCCGTCCTCCCCTCTCACCGGTAGATTTTGGCATGCTCACAATGCAGGCTTCCTTGATCGCGACAATCCTCTATGCGCTCTGGCAGAGTGTGAAGACTTCGACACTTCCCCTTCGGCAGTCGTAGTTCCTTATTCGAGCTCGGATAGGGCTCTAGAACAGGTCAGCACCAGCCCCAAAAACAATCCTATTAAGAAAAAGAAGAAATCCAAAAAATAAAGACAACTCACGGCGATGACCACGAGATCCGCCGCAAAGTTACAAAATACCCCCACCTCCTCCCTTAATGCCTAACATTCTTTCTTGGAACGTTCGAGGCCTAGGGAATAAAAAGACTATGAATCGGATCATCAGCCTCACCAAATCCAATCGGATTGATTTACTTGTCATTATTGAACCCAAAATACCCCACAAAAAATGAAAGCAATCCAACTCAAGCTGGGATTCCCTTCCGCGATCTCCGGATGTCACGACATTTGGATCATCTTAGCAGCTGACTTCCGCTTCGACATTATTAACGATTCCCCTCAGGCCCTCTCCTGTTGGGTCGAGCATCCCACCTTCAAGTCCCGTGTCCTTCTTTCGGCCATCCACGGTAGCTACCTCATCCCAGAGCATAGAGTTCTTTGGGAGCTTCTGTCGGGGCCCTCCCTTCCCTACGACGATATGCCGTGGCTTTGCATCGATGATTTTAACACTGTATCATGCAGAGAGGAGAAATCTGGAGGTCATGACCCCCCTCATTCGGCCATGGAGGACTTCAACAACTTCGCCTTTACCGCGCACCTTTCCGCTATCCCCTTTCACGGCAACCAATTCACTTGGTGCAACATGCAAGAAAGATCTCGTAGGCAGTACTCCCGCCTTGACCGTGCCATGGTTAATGACTGTTGGACGGATTTAGGATTGAGCAGTAATCTTTCGCACCTGAACTCCACCGAATCTGACCATTCCCCCCTTCTTTTCGAGATCAACAACACCCACAACTGTATCAAAAAAATCCTTTCGCTTCCTCGACTTCTGGCACCACCACCCCCAGTTCATGCACATCGTGGAAGAGGCTTGGACTTCTGTCACTCATCTAGATCCTCTGATCAAAATTGCTACCAAACTTAAAGCTACTAGAAAAGCCCTTACGGCCTGGAGCAAAATTGCGTTCGGAGACATTTTTCAAGCCATTAAGGATGCCGAAGACGATGACACCCATGCGGAGATCGATTTTGTCGTAGTCAGCTCCTAAGAGAATCGCGTCTCTCTTAACCTCGCCAAGGCCATCCTTAAATCAAGAATCAGGGTTGAAACGGAATTCTGGAGACAAAAGGCTAGATTAACCTGGGACATGGAAGGGGACCAGAAGTCGGGTTTCTTTCACAAGTGCGTCAAAGGCCGAAAAAGCTCTCTTAAGATCCATCGCATCTGCGACGGGAATGGCCTACTGCTGGACAATAAGGAGATAATTCAGATAGCAGCCACGAACTACTTCTCCAACATGTTTGCTAAAGAGGCCATGGTCAAAGATGACGATTTCCTGTCCGAGATCCCCTCCATAATTTCTGACAGGGATAACAAGATCCTGAGTGCTTTTCCCTCCGTCGATGTGGTTAAAACCGCTGTATGGTCCATTAATGCTAACAGCGCCCCGGGTCCGGACGGATTCAACGGGGTGTTTTTTAGATCATGCTGGAACATCATCCAGTCCGACCTCTGGGAGGCCACCACAGCATTTTTTCAAGGAGGCACGTATCCGAAATCTATATCCTCTGCCCATATCATCCTCATACCCAAGAAAGACAACCCGAAGACCTTTAAAGATTTTAGACCGATCAGCCTCTGCACTTTTACCAACAAAATTATTTCTAAAATCATCGCCTCCAGAATGTCGGACCTCCTTCCAGAATCATCTCCGAAGAGCAAAGCGGATTCGTCAAAGGGCGTAATATCACCGATAATATCCTCTTGGCTCAAGAAATGATCACTTGCATGAAACTCCCGTCCAGGGGAGAAACATCGCCATCAAACTAGACAAGGAAAAAGCTTACGATCGTCTTGACTGGCAGTTCACGAT
>JANAVB010028818.1:17692581-17747581 GCA_029216955.1 Iris pallida | reverse complement strand
AGTTCCAGGCGGGCTGCCCGAAGCTCACCATAATTCGAGAGGCCATCGTGGGATGGAGGATCGTTGCGGCTTATCAGGTGGCTCCGCTAGACCCCAAATACTGTTTCTTTCACCTCTCCTTCGTAGCAGACTACTATGCAATTTGGGTGAAAGGCACCACAACTATCGGTTCATATAGAGTGAAAATTGTCAAATGGTTCCCCAATTTTGATCCCAATGTTGACTCGACCATCATAACGGAATGGATCACCCTCCCCAACCATGCCTCTAGTTTGCTTCGCTCCAGCGACGCTCAAAAGGATAGCCAGCTCCTTCGGATCCCTAGTGGCCATAGTCGAAGAAACTCGAAACCTCTCCAAAGGAAATTTTGCCAAGATATGTGTGGAACTGGATCCGCCTTCAGACCCTCCGGATCATAACGTGCTTCAACTCGGGGACAAGTCACACATCCAAGCGTTGGTGTATGACAACAACATTATTTTCTACAAACACTGTCAGCTGAGAGGACACCTCACCAAGCACTGCTACAAAGCCCACCCGAAACTGAAAAAGCCGGCCCCTCGCAAGACAACATTATTTAAGAAGGCTCCTTTTCAACCTACAGCACCCATCCAATCTCCTCCCAACTCCCACACCTCTTCGCAGACAAAGAGGCTACCCCCAGTCCTCGCACTAATCCACAATTCTCTCAGGACATAGTGCCCTTTCTTCCCCAATCTACTCAGGCTAATTTATCATCCGCCACCGAGGACTTACACCTCCACAACACTTTCGGTATTCTCGCCCTTCCAGATAACACTGTAGAGGAGGAATGCGATCAGAGTCAGTGTTCAGAAAAGTGCCACACTGACGAGGGTACAGCGAGGTTGGAGCTCGAGGAGCCCGAGGCCCCCCTTCCACAATCAGTAGAGGTTGAACTCTCCCTACCTTCAGTAGTCACCCTCGCCGATCTGGGACCAGATTCAGCCATCAGGATACAGCTTGCTTCGGAAGCAGGTTTCCTTGACCCCTCAAACCCCTCAGCGTGCTGAGAGAGATCGAGAAAGAGGCCCCCGCCCTGGAGCTAGTCTCCAAATCTACAGCTAACGGTCAAAACAAGGACAAAGAAGACCACTCGGCAGCCACCCCGAATGACTTCAAAAAACCAAACAACAAAAAGAAAAAATAGGCAAAAAGTCAACGGCCATGACCACAAGATCAGCCGGGAAGTCACACAACCCCTCCCCATACCCCCTCCCCCCTCAATGCTTAATATTCTTTCATGGAATGTTCGTGGGCATGCCAACAAACCCACCATAAACAGAATTATTAGCCTTAAGAAAATTCATCATATAGATATCTTAATCATCATAGAACCCAAAATCCCTCAAAAAAAAACTCAAAGCTCTCATTCTCAAGCTAGGCTTCCCGGTCGCAATCGTCGGGTGCAACGACATCTGGATATTCTTCAGCCCCGATATCATTTTTGGCTCCAATCATGACTCCAGACAGGCGCTCTCTTGCGGGGTCGAATACCCCACTCTCAGGTGCCGATCCCTTTTAATCCGCAGTGCACGGTAGTTGTGACATTCTCGAACGCAAGATGCTTTGGGACACCCTGTTGGATACTCACCATCAGCACAACAACCTCCCGTGGCTATGTGTCGGATACTTCAACACCATTTCTTGTAGAGAGAAGAAGTCAGGTGGTTGCCCCCTCATCAATTGGCTATGAACGACTTCAACACCATCATCTTCAACGCACACATGTCTCTCCTGCTTTTCTTAGGCAACCAGTTCACTTGGTGCAACATGCAGGAAGGTGCCAGACGTCAGTATTCCGGTCTGGACAGAGCCATGTTCAACAATCGCTGGGACGACACGGGCCTCATCTCCAATCTATCCCACCTTAACACCACGGAATCGGATCACTCTTCCCTCCTTATTAATATTAGCTGCAACCCCAATCCGATCAAGAAAGCGTTCCATTTCTCGGACTTCTGGACCCACCATCCGTAATTTAAGAACATCGTAGCCACCTCTTGGGGTACGTCCACTGAACCAGACCCTCTATAGCATGTCGCTGCAAAGCTCAAAGCCACCAAGAAAGCGTTGGCGAATTGGAGCAAGAACGCTTATGGTAACATTTTCTAGGAAATCAAGAAGATGAAGGACGATGTGACACGTACAGACACTACCAAAATAAGTTAATTTACCGACGAAACTAGCGACGTTATGAAAAACGTCGCTAAAGTAAAGGACTTTAGTGACGCATAAATAAAACTATCGCAGGACATCACTGTTAGCGACGATTGGCAACGTCTTGCGACATGTATTTTTAAGTAAAAAAAATGACGAATGCTGATAAGTCAGTAAACAGTCGCTAATCAGTCACGTTTACCGACGTTTCTTCCTTACGTCGTTATATTTTTTTTGATATAGCGACGTTTAGCGACGTCTTTATTAGACGTCGCTGATAAAATTCATTTAGGTCAGTCAGCCGATCGAAATTTCATTCTTAAAATTTTGCTTTCCCCCCCAAACCATTCTCTCTCCCTCCCCAACTCGACCCGCCATACCCTCCTCCGGTAACCGTCGCCCCCCGACACCCTCCTTCCGTGGCCCCCAAACCCCTCCTCCGTTGACCACCGACCCCCTCCTCTGTCTCACGAACCCCGCCGACTTCCTCCCCCGTCTACGGCAACCCCTGTCGACCCCCGACCCCCTCCTCCGGTGACCGCCGACCTCCTACCCCAGGCGGTCGAACCCTTCCTCCTCCTTCCCGACAGCCCCTCCTCTTTCTTTCTCTGTGAGTTAATAATCTTTTTACATTTTTTACTACTTTTTACCATTTGTATGATCAGAACATTTTTTAGTAATGTTTTGTATATTAAGATCTGCTGCTTTCCTGTATCAAAAATTTTATAGAGAGTAATAAACAATTTTGAGAAAATTATTTACGGAGGAAGATTTTGCCAAGCTAAAATTCTGCGGGACCGAAATGTAAATTTCTGAAACTGACACGATTTTGTGGTACAATGTGATGTAATTGTAATCCTAATGTAATCAAATAAAAAAAATTTCATTTGGTTACATTGCTATTGTGATTATATTACAGTAAAGCAAACAGGATCTAGAATGTGGCTAACGAACCACTTCTCTCCTCCTCTTCCTTCCTATATAGTGGGTTGATCAGAGAATCAGTAGAGAAGAGAGAAAAAAAAGGAGAGAAAGAAGGTAGAAGAGCAGGATGAAGGAAGAGGAACACTAGCAACAAAAGAAAGAAAGTATTTAATATGCCTAAAAACTTGGCTTGAGGCTGTAAGAAATGATGAGTATTGCTAATGTTACTGTGGGCATGGCCCTATTTAGTATAAATGCTTTGGGGGGGTAGTGGTGGTGGTATTCCAGTAATACTTCATTGATACCTACTTCTTGCACATGTAATAAAGTTATGTTATGCTAGTTAAAATGATACTTGATATGGTGATGATATGAGTCATGATTGCTATTCTATGTTTAACTAAAAACTACCAGATAAATAGTAAAAGCCAACTTGGCAATTTCCAAATCAGCAATTGTCATAAATTTCTATTTAAATCATGTCTAGGAAGAGTTTTTGCTCTCGTAGGCTTCAGAACCACCCAGAAAACATTTGTGGCCAGTTTTTAGATCATATCTTACACAAAAGACTAAGACCCAATTCTAGGTCATTCCAGGACTTCTTAATTCAATAGAATCCCTACATTATCTACAAGAATATCAGCCAATTAGTACAACAACAACAACAAGCCATGTCCTTTGTAACACTAACAAAAAATATATCTTTTTTTAAAACTTCAATCCATGTTAGTTTCGGATGTCTAGTCCTAGCAACTCTTTAACTACTATCTTCTCATCGTGGAGCATCTATTGGTCTACGCAACGCTTCTCCAAAGACTGATTTAACTCGTCTTTCCTCAATTGGTGTCACCTCTAACTTATCACAAATACACCCATTACTTATCTATCCTTTATGGTATTGGCACTCATCTCTTTTAAGATTCTGCTACATTAATTTTAGTAACTCATAAAGTTGAGAAGTTGAGAACTATCTTTTATGGTATTGGCACTTATCTATCTTTTATGGTATTGGCACTCACCTCTAACTTCTCACAAATACACCTCTAACTTCTCATATCTTTTAGTAACTCATAATGTTCTTGCTTTGATGAAGTATATAATATAATGTACTACATTAAAATTTGAACCAAATTGATGGATGTAGATAATGATATTGACTTAATATTGAGGTTGTATCTAACAGAATGGACTTGGATTAAGCAAGGAAGTAAACAAACACAAATGATCCGAGAAATTGTATACGAGCACATTAGACTTGGACACGAGCACATTGGACTTGGACACGATTTCGATATCGATACTAATAGGAATATCCTCAAATGCTATTACTTTCACAAGTGTTTCAACGATGTGCTTGTATCTATCTTACAGAATTATCCTCAAATGAATATGGAGCTGAATTACTATCTACGGAATCATTCGTGGATGTACAACCGTAATCCTGATGACATGTGCGGGATGAATTCATAGAGGGTGTACACCAGTTCCTGCAGTTTGCCAAGGCGTTCCCTCAGTACATGGACGGTACCAAAATTAAATGTCCGCTATGTGAGATGTTACAACTTGAAATATCATCCAGAAGTGGATGTCATGTATCATTTATACTCGAAGGGTTTCACGTCGAATTACTATCAGTGGAGCGAGCACGAAGAACTTATGTCTTTAGCATCGGAGTACGAGCCTTATGTGGATGTCCACAACAACGCTCTTTACGATGATGGGTTGGTGAACATGGTTTTTGATGCGGCCGGGCCTAGTTTCGATCCGGATGATCATGATGCACCTGAGGAGGCACCGAACCCCGATGCTGCACAGTTCATGGAGTTGCTGGAGAATGCAAGGACCCCATTATATCCTGGTTATGAGGATCATTCACCGTTGGAGGTGGTTACAAGATTAGTTGAGCATCAAGTCAGATTTTAACATGTCGCTAAGATTGCTACAACCGTCTTATGGAGTTGCTTATAGAAATATTGCCTGAGGGTGCGAAGTTGCCTAAAGACTTCTATCCGGTCTAAGAGGATGGTTAGATCGCTCTGGATGAGATACGAAAAAATCGATGCCTGTCGCAACGGGTGCATATTGTACTACAAAGACGACAAGGATGAAGACGCCTACAGATTTTGTGGTATCGATCGCTACAAGGCATATGGTAGAGGAAAGTATGTCGGTGCCAGGAAGCCTACCTCTTCGTTGTACTACTTGCCGTTGACGTCGCGGTTGCAGCGGTTATTTATGGTGAAGGAAACTGCAGAAAATATGAGTTGGCATAAGCGGAAACATACCAAAGGAGTGTTGGATCACCCATCTGATGGAGAAGAATGGAAGCACTTTGATCGAGAGTATCCAGATATTGCTTCTGATCCACGTAATGTCAGATTGGGTCTCTGCTCCGACCCTATTTGGACTTTCGGGATCCCAGTATTCGTGTTGGCCTGTGATCGTCATCCCATACAATCTACCGCCTTGGATGTGCATGAAGACTCCGTATATGTTCCTCACCGTTATTATCCCATGTCCGAACAATCCTGAAAAGGAACATCGATGTGTATTTACAGCCGTTGATTGATGAGTTGAATCAGTTGTGGGAAGTAGGTTCCAACACGTACGATGTATCTAGAAAACAAAATTTCTAGATGTGGGCAGCACTTATGTGGACCATCAACAACTTTTCGGCCTATAGAATGTTATCTGGATGGAGCACGCATGGTCGTCTTTCATGTCCGTATTGCATGGACAGCACTAAGACTTTCTATTTGAAACACGGAGGCAAGTCGTGCTTCTTTGATTGTCATCGACAATTCCTGCCGAAGGATCATCCGTACCGGAGGAATATGAATGCTTTTCGTGCTGGCATTGTGGAGAAGGCTAATCCCCCGCCAAGGTGGCCCGGATACACGATATGGGAAGAGGTAAAAGATTTACCAAGAGCTATTGAGCAGCCTGCTACGGGCTACAAGTGTGACGGATTTGGTCGCACTCATAACTGGACGAAGAGGAGTATATTCTAGGATCTTCCATATTGGAGCACCAATCTGATTAGACATAACCTTGATGTCATGCATATCGAGAAGAATATGTTTGACAACATAATTAATACTGTAATGGACGTAAAGGGGAAGATAAAAGGCAATCCAAAGGCTAGATTGGACTTGGAAGAAATATGTAGACGTCCTGTATTGCATTTGATAGAGGACGGAAATGGGAAGTTGAAGCAGCCTAAGGCAATTTTCTCACTAGAGAAGGAGGATAAAGTGAGACTTTGTAGGTGGATTCAAGGTCTAAAATTTCCAGATGGGTATGTTTCGAACTTGAGAAGATGCGTCGACCTCAAGGAGAACAAACTGACAGGTATGAAGAGCCATGATTGTCACGTATTCATGGAGCGATTAATTCCGATTGCATTTTGGGAATTCTTACAGCAGGCAGTTTGGGATCCATTGACGGAGCTTAGCATATTCTTCAGGGACCTTTGTTCTAAGAAATTGCTCGTTGATCGTCTAGAAAAGCAAGAGAAGGACATTGCGGTAACACTGTGCAAGCTAGAGAGGGTGTTCCCTCCTGGATTCTTCGACTCTATGGAGCATTTGCCGATTCATCTTTGCTACGAGGCACATGTTGGTGGACCCATCGAATATCGATGGATGTACCCGTTCGAGCGACATTTGAATCACCTAAAAAGAAAGGTGAAAAATAAGGCTCGAGTCGAGGGTTCTATTTGTGAAGCCTATATTCTCGAGGAGATTACAAATTTATGCTCCTCCTATTTCAAACCTCATGTTACTACGAATAGAATGAGGGCTCCGAAAAATGACGACGGATATCAAGAATTTAATGATGGAATACTGAAAGTATTCAATACGTCCGGAAAGCCTTCGAGGAAAATGAAGAAGAGATATTTGAATGACGAAGAGCTAAGGACTGCTTAGTTGTATGTATTACTCAATTGCGATGAGGATGAAGTGGAGAAGCTAGAGGGTAAGTAACTCAGGATGATGAGTTTATGTCATCTCAATGTAATAGTATAAGCTAATATTATTGTACTAATCGGCGGTTGCTTCATTGTTTTCCAGCACATATAATGATGAGTTGAGGCTGGTTAGACCCTACCTAACAGACAAAGCATTAGAACAAGAAATGAGACATCATTTTTCTTCTTGGTTGAGCGAATATGTAAGTAGCTCGGTAATTACTGGCCTCTTCTAATGCAACTGTGCAAATAAATAACTTATTATCGCTTCTTTGATATTCAGGTCGATCGTCTAATTTCACCCGAGATTGAATTAATTAGAACTCTTGCCAAGGGACCAATTACGTTTTTTGAAATATGGCCAAGTTACTGTGTCAATGGATTTCGGTTCAAGTCGACAAATGCTCCGATCAGAGACAGCTTCCTGGATCTTGATTCTACGAAAAACAGATATTTGTGTATCAAGTCTTCGAACTACAAAGACGTCGATCCAGGAAATGATTTCTTTGGCATCTTGCGAGAGATTGTGGAGTTGTCATATAATAATGGCAGAGAACCTGCAAAGATCGTGTTGTTCAAGTGTGAATGGTTCGATCCGATTGAAAATCAAGGTTGGAAAATTGACAAGTATGGTCTTGTGGATATAAACTACAAGCGTAGATATCAAGGCTACGAACAGTTTGTCCTAGCAACTCAGGCTCAGCTCGTGTACTTCACAGCTTATCCGAGACGGGGAGCAACGTAGTCTGACTGGTGGGCAGTATGCAAGACTAAAGCTAGAGATACTTTTGATGTTAACGAAAAAGCTTACCAGGAGGACGAGCTATCTCTTGTAACCAATATTGTCGATGTGGACTCCACGAAAGTTACGTATTACACGACACATAATGTAGAAGATGTAGAATTATCCGAAGAGGAAGACGAAGCCGACGAAGGCGAAGATAAAAGTGAAGATGAGGAAGAAGAGGAAGATGAGGTCGAGGAAGACGAACAAGATGATTATTCTGAAGATGATTGAGAGAGATATACTTATCTGAACTTAGATGTTTCTTCTAAAATATATTATCTGGACTTAGATGTTTATTGTAGAATGTATCATCATATGTTGTCTTGGTTATTATCTTGTCTTTGTTGTACTTTCATATTTTAGTCTCTATTATTTGTTGTACTTCTATATTTCTAGTCTCTATTATTTGTTGTACTTTCATATTTCTAGTCTCTACCATTTGTTGTATTATCATATGCTGTTATCAGGTATGGCAGGTCGTCGCGGAGCGTTCCGAGGGGGACGACGAGGTCATGATCCTCTGGTACTTCCTACAGGTACTGCTAGAGGATGGAGTTTTCCTTCGGTACCTCCTACCGGTACCGGCTCTGGATCCTCATCGCCGATTACTCCTCCATATCGGACAGTAGCTGGGCCTGCTGGGACGACGTCACGTGACATATCTCCTGGGACGAGTAGTTCCAGGCCTGTTGAGAATGCTCGCCCGTCTAACGTTTCTGCTGCTGATACGACAATGGAGACGGATAAGCAGATGGCGGAGGCTATACCGACGGCCAAGGAGGCGGCGCCGATGGCCGACCAGCATCATGTAGATGATGCATGCGCACCTCCGGAGGAGATGAGGACGGAGATTTGGGCCGACGGTACAAAGTAGGTATTTTGGTTTATAATTTTTTTTGTTTTTTTTCATAAATTAACTTTTTTCATGAATATAATATGTTTGTATAGATATCGTCCCCCAGAGGTACAGAGACGTCTACGCCACACATAATTATGGTGGTGCTTAGATTAACTACTCTGATGCTCCGGACGAGAGGAAGGCCTTCTGGTTTGCGCGCTTCAAGGTTAAAATATATTTGCTTTTAACATGAATCACATAATTTTTGCATATTATATATAACTGATAAATGTTTGGTTTGCGCTCTTCTAGGATATTTTTTCTATCTACCGTACCGGACCGAGCTTATCGAGGGGATGTTTCCTGCCGTCGCTGCCAAGCTGATCCGCGACGCTATTAATGATCAGAAGGATCGTGATCGTGCCGAAAAGTCGATCCAAGGTTGGATCACCCCTGATCAGTGGAATACGATGAAGGCTCGATTCGATGAGTCAAAGTACAAGGAGAAGTCGGAGAAGGCCAAGGCGGCTAGGCAACATGCCTCGAAGTGGTACGGTAGGTCAATTCTGATGACGGAACATTTTCGTTGTCTGGTATATCTTTCTCTTTTAGAAATATTATTTTAATGCAAAAATAATAAATTATTACTAAGATAATATATTTAACTATAGGTAAGGAAGGTCGGTAACGCCGACATGGTGACCGTCTTCCTGGCCACCCATCGTCGCGGCGGTGACCTTATTGACGAGAGGGCCGAGCAGACCTATTTAAGTATTACAATACGCTATCTTAATTTAATACTTCGTGTCAATTTTAATATAACTTAGTAAATATGATGCAAATAAATATTCATATAGATAGTAATAATAAGTACATTAATTAGAAATTAGAAATTATAGAGTACTATCCATACTTTCTAGGCCGAGTATCAAAGGCTGCGGGAACGGGAGGCCGCTAGTGCACCTGATGCAGGAGAGGCCGGTACTTCCTCGCAGCCCACTCAAGCTCCGTCGGCAGACGAGCTATGGATGATCGCCGCTGGAGGACTCCGTAGGGGTATCTCCTGCTAGTGTGCATGGTCCACAGCCATCCCAGGAGTCTGCCCGAGTCCACCAGATAATGGAGTCTCTCCGTGGCGACCTTCTACGACAGATCGAAGAGCAGTTTCAGCACCCTACGGACGATCCTGCACTGCTAGCACGATTGGATGTGCTCGACCGCGGCATTATGGACCTCATGGAGACGACTAAGAGGACAGAGCGCACCGTTGGAGGGTTAGAGTACACGGTGATGGAGCTACAGACAGGACAGGTGACCATGGCCGAGAGGCTGAGATTGGCGCAGGATTCGATGGTCCAGAGCAGTGATAGAATGTTATCTATCATGGATTCATACCACCAGCGACTTACAGCATTAGAGCGTGCTGGTCCTCTGGGTGCACCTTCATCGTCGTTGACTCCGTCGCCTCCACCGCGTTCTTCTTCGACACCGACTCCACCGACGTCACTGCCTGCTCCATCGGTATCGATTTCACTTGAGGAGTACGAGTTGTTCTTATCCCATCGTCGTGGCGGTGCCCCTCCTATACCAGATCCCTAGTAGTCCTAGTTAGGACTGTTTGTTTGATCCTTTGTTTGTGACTTGGATCTCTATTATTTGTGTAGACTTGGATATTTGGATCCTATTCTATTTGTTAGTTGTGTGTAGACTTGGATCTCTATTATTTGTTTGTTGGTTTGTTTGGATCCTATTATTTGTGTAGACTTGGATGTTTGGATCCTATTCTATTATTTGTTGGATGTTTGGATCTCTATTATTTGTGTAGACTTGGATGTTTGGATCCTGTTTGGATCCTGTTCTACAGTGAGGGAAAACAGTGTGTGTGTGATTGTGTGTCATTCACATAGGGGTGTGTGTGTGTGTATTTGTGTGTCATTCACATAGGTGTATGTATTGGTGGTTATCTTTTTAAACTGCAGGGAGAAAAGGACATTCTGTATTTTATTTTTTTATTTTTTTGCAAATTTAGCGACGTTTATCGACGTCCACTGACATACGTTTGCGTCGGTAAACATCGGTAAATCTGCAAAATTTTCCAGTTTACCGACGTTCTTATACGTCGGAAAACATCGGTAAACTTCGGTGCACGTCACTAATCATCCCAGGAATTACCGACATTTACTGTCATTTTAAACGACTGTAAACGTCGGTAAATCTCCAGAATTTTACCGACGTGTAGTGACTTTGAACACGTCGCTAAACCACCGACGACACGACGACAGTCGTCGGTAAATTCCTAGGTTTTTACCGACACGTAGCGACGTTAAAACGTCGCTAATCCACCGACGATACGACGATAGACGTCGGTAATAGACCGACGTGTATATACGTCGGTAAATGTCGGTACTTGCGACGTTTGGCGACGTTTTGAAGATCAGCGACTTACATTTCCGCGACAAGCCCAAAATGTCGGTAATTTCGTCGCTAAATATTTTTAGCGACGAAATTTGTCATTTTAGCGACATCTTTAGGCGTCGCTAAAATGACTTATTCTGGTAGTGAGAGGTGCTATTCGCCTCGAATAGATTAAAGGAGCACCGAGCCACGCTAAACTTCACCAGGGCGATCCTCAAATCTCGGCTGAAGGTCGAAACAGAATTCTGGAAGCAGAAAGCCAGACTGGCATGGGACTCCGAGGGAGACAAAAATTTAGCCTTCTTTCACTACTATGTCAGAGGTCGGAGGCATCATCTCACCATATACCAAATTACAGACGACAACGGCATCCTCCAAAGAGATCAAAGGAGTATCCATGAGGACGCTGCCACCTGCAACACCAGATTATTCACAAAAGACCCAATCTTCAAAGATAACGATCTCCTGTCTAACATCCCCAACAAGATTAGCAACAGAGAGAACGAGCAACTTCAGGTCCCCCCAACGACTGAAGAGTCAAGGCGGCAGTTTGGGATCTCAACGAGCACAGCGCTCCAGGTCCCGACAATTTTTTAGGGGTATTCTTCAGCACCTGCTGGGACATCATCGCCAAAGATTTGCACGAGGCGGCTATTGCTTTCTTCCAGGGAGCGAGATACCCCAAATCCATCTCTTACGCTAACCTCATTCTCATCCCCAAGAAAGACAACCCGGAGACTTTCAAGGACTTTTGCCCTATCAGTCTCTGCATCTTCACCAACAAAATCATTGTAAAGTTCATCGCGACTTGCATGTCCACTCTTCTCCCAAACATTATCTCAGAAGAACAAAGCGATTTTGTCAAAGGGCATAACATCACAGACAACATCCTTCTGGCTCAAGAGATGATCGCGTTCATGAAGTTCCCCTCCAGAGGAGGAAACGTGGCGATTAAGCTGGACATGGCGATTAAGCTGGACATGGAGAAAGCATACGATCGGCTCGACTGGCAATTCATGATTTGGGTGCTCAAGGCCTTCGGTTTCTCCGTTGCGTGGATCGACGTCCTCTTCAGATCCGTCAGTAATTCCTGGTTCTCCACCATCATCAACGGGCAAGTGGTGGGATTCTTCAAATCGAGCCAAGGAGTCAGACAGGGAGACCCTCTCTCCGCCACCATCTTCATCATTACGGCAGATGCCCTCAGCAGAAATCTGAACGGCCTAGCCAATTCACCCAGTTTCCATTATTTTCACACCACCACCGGTTGTCCCTTGATCATGCATCTGGCCTGTGCTGACGACATTCTCAACTTCTCGGCGAGTGACATCGGGTCGGTTGAAGCGGTCCACAGAACACTCGAGAGATATACTAGATGCTCAGGGCAACTTGTGAACTCTAACAAAAACGTTATCTACACCCACCACAAAGCCAACAGAAACTACTCAGCGTCTCTCTCCAATCTGACCTCCTTCGCCACAGCCTACCCGCCATTCACTTATCTTGGATGCCCGCTGGTTTACGGAAAGTCCAATTCGGGCATCTTTGAAGGTCTGGTCAGAAAAGTCAGAAAAAAATTGAGGGATGGCACAATGCTACCCTTTCCCCTAAGGGCAAGATGATCCTGATCAAGCATGTGCTTTCTTCCATCCCCATATACACCCTCGCAGTTTGTTCTCCAAAGAAGAAGGTCTTAACATCGCTAGAGTCCCTCCTTTCCAACTTCTTTTGGGGTCACAATGACGGGAAAGACAAACATCACTGGGCCAGCTGGGACACCATGGCCAGACCCACTAGTGATGGAGGCTCTGTAGATTAGCACACATTGCAGCTGATTGCTCCATGAAGTTGTGGTGGAAGTTATGCACAGAGAACTCAATCTGGGCCCATTTCATGAAAGCTAGATACTTTCAACACTCCAACCCAATGACTGTGACAGCTAACAGTAGAGCATCTGCGAATTGGCACAGTATTCTACAGGCTCGTAGCCTCGCAGAACCTTTGAAGGTCAGAGACATTGATGGAGAAATCAGGTGGACCACGACCGATGGTGGCGAATTCACTCTTACTTCGGCCAGAATTGCGGCCAGAGGGATTGGAGAGCCTTCCCCTTTTACAGTTCCATATTTGCAATCTTCTATCCCCAATAAATGGTTGATCCTCACTTGGAGAGCGCAACGCAGAAAGCTTCCCACCGACGACTCCCTCTCTTCCCTGTGATACAACCTAGCGTCGAGATGCCACTGTTGTTCCTCTCCATAGGCGAAACAACAGATCACGTTCTTTTTTCTGGAGATCTTGCCTCTTAGTTATGGAACAACCTCTCCAGAAGATGTCACCCGAACCTACAGGCTAGGGGCTTCAACGATCTCCTCGCCAAGTGGAATCTTTTCCATAGGCACCAGATCGTCGCAGCCACCGGCATTTGGGTTCCCTGGAAGAATAGGAACAAATACAGATATGAAGAAAGACAGTACAGTTCCTCTCAACTTTTCAGAGAGGTTCTCAGACAGATTAGCAAAGTCAGCATCTGCTGCTCTCACTCTAAGAGCAGTTTTTGGAGGAAGCTGGATTACCCTTAAGCCCGGTCTTGTACCAGTTTTGTGTTTTCTTTACTGTCTGCGCGAGTCGCGCTCTTTTGTATAGGCTTCGGCATTTTGCGCCTGATACATCAATAAAGTTTCTCTTCAAAATATATATATATATATATATATATATATATATATATATATATATATATATATATATATATTTATTTATTTATTTATTTATTTATTTATTTATTTATTTATTTATTTATATATATATAATACTTTTGGGTGGGACCCATTACCTAGCTAGACCCATACTCTTCAAACAACTACCCTACTCTCCCCTCATATCCGTGAGTAGCTCCTTCTTTTTCTTATTTGTGAACATGTTAGTTCATAACACCTAATAACTACTTTTCCTTTTTATTTCTCATTACTCCCCATCTTCACTATTCTTTCTCTACACAAACCATCACCAAAAAATGTCCACCAGCAGCCTACGTAGTGCAGCCTCCGTGTGAACATCACCAGCCTTTTGTTGCCATCATCGAAGGTGAAAAATCATTATTGTTCTATTTTAATTTTGGGTTTCCGTCGACGCGTGCATATAAATGAGTTTTTTTTATCTTTGTCGATGATGCAGTTACTGGACAAGCTCCATCATCCGGGTAAGGGTGTTTCAGTCCAAACATGGTATGTTGTCAATACTTATGTTTAGTTTCATTTGAAATTATCAATGTTTAAAAGGTTAAATTTATGGGTGAAGTTGTCTCCTCGTAATTACATTTCTAAGAATTATTTTTTTTGTTCCAATTTTGAAGTAGTATAACTTTTCATGTATACCATATCTTTTAGTTCCATAAATTCATATGAAATTTTGGTTATGTTGTCTACAAATTTCATGCCGGAGCCATGTCCAAATATTTTGTTTGATTGGTGTAAGTAAAACTCAAACTTGACTTAAGAACACTGAATCCTGAAATTGTGACTTTCTTTCGACTTTTAGCATACATAATTTTTCCTGTTGGAATTACTTTCCAGATCCAATTGTTTGAATGAAATGTAGGATATTTTAACTATCAAATTTGTATTGAAGTCATTTCCAGAATAATTTATTTTACTATTGTAAAATAAGACCAAAGTTGGCATCTTAGCAGTTTTTCTCCACAATAAAATATTAAAATATGGAATTATTTTTACCAACTTTGAATTTTTTTCATTTCTCTTATCTACCATATTCTTTTACATCAGTACCATGGATGTACTCTTGGTTAAGTTGTGAATCAGTTTATTGAAGTTGCATGACTTAGCGACTTTCTTTGGGCTATCAAAATGGAGGGCAAAGTGAGCTTCGTGAACTAAATTTTTAGCATTTGGCCTGAAACTATTTTTGGTGGTCACTTTGTGCTCAGTTTTCTAAAAATCTAACAGTTGAATTTTTTGTGGTTTGTTCCATAATAATCCCCAATTGAACTATTAGATCCTAGAGCTTGAGCCACAAATGGTATAGTTCATTTGCTCAAATTCATCTTATAAAGCGAATCACAAAATTCTATACACTAGTTAGTTTCAAGTCCAGAATTAGTTTTCTTACAACTTTGTGCTTTGATTCTGGAATATCTAATCGTTGGATTGGTTTGGTATTTTCTTATACTGTTAGACAAAATTTTATTCTACTGAATCCTTAAGTTTGAACCGTTTATCGTTATTTTAACTACTCGTTCACTAGTCTAAAGTCGAGAAATAAGTAAACTTTTGAAACTTCTAGGTTGGGTGAAATATGAATTAGAAATTGTATGAAGGTGTACCTACTACCGATACCAAATTGACAACAGTATTATATAGCTTAGATATAATAATTTTATAGGTTATTTTGTTATAAATTTGATGATGTGCGTTCATAATATGGGTCACTTAGACTCTAATTCAGATTATGGTTTATACTTTCAGTTCAGGACCAAAGGCGAGTACATTCCTTGATAGCTTTTAGTATTGATAGTTTCTATAATGTATGTCATATATAGTGATTTGTTACTTGAATCCTGACACACATGTTACACAGATTTAGTATTGCATGGATTCATATTCATGAGTTGTTGCCTTTCATGTCAATTATCATGTGAACCGTGATCAATGTGCTCGTGATTTAGACTATGTATTATGATTTACGTGTTGTGACGTGTCCTAAATCGGATCCATTGATACTAGTCGGGGCAGAAGAAAATTCTGGTTAGATATGTGATCACACCTTTAGACCTTATGGTAGTTAGATCTTGTAAATAGCAAATCTTACATCCCGTGTATGACTTGCCGGATCTGTATAGTTGTATTGCACCTAAGACGATCACATATCTAGTAGTATTTTCAAAACACTTCGATAATGAAGTATTATTTTCATATATCATATCTGTCATGATTACCATATCTTTTTATTTACCATGATTCTATTTGTACTTATATTATTTTTTCTGACATCCATGACACTCAGTTTCCTGTTAATAATGAAGTACATTTACTATGTTCTTGTTCATAGTCTATATCATATATTTGAACTACTTTCATTTGTACTTCGCTCCAATCTTGACTGGATAATCATATTTTTAGGAGATGTTGTGCTCAAGTTCTTAGTGGATGTTATAGCTGAGACTATTCTTACACTTTGGACCAGGAGGAACAAGAAAAAGTTTTTTTTTGCGTTATTACAAAAATCATAACTCATAAAGACTATATATTGTTTGTTCGGGCCCATACTATATTCTTTTTAAATTTCAAATAAAAAATTAAATAATACGAATATACATACTAAATTCCTTTTAGTTGACACAAATATTATTTAATACGCAGACTAAATACTAAAACATCAACTTGATTTCCCTGAAGCCAGATTTTGAACTGTTGCATTGGTTGTAAATCAAGTTGAAACCTCCAAATTCTGATTTTTTGAACTTTTGACTTTTTTTGGCACTTCAATTTTTAGAAAGCAGCATGCAACCCCTGCTTTTCAGAATTTCCAAATTATATTTTTTTAAGTACCGTATTTGGAAAATGATTTTGCTTGGAATATTTATATTGAATTATATAAATAATATCTTGTTAATATTTTAGAGTTTCAAAAAAATTGGTCAAGAAAATGTTTTATAATCATAGTTAATTTTTGACTAATAAACAAAAAAAATCTTAGGAAGGAGTTACTGAATTATATTAATAAAAATTGGTTATTTAGAATTTAGAATTATTTTTATAAATAATGTTAATTATATATGTTATTACATATATATATATATATATATATATATATATATATATATATATATATATATATATATATATATATATATAAAATATATATATATATATTTTAATATATATATATATATATATATATATATATTTAAAACAATGGCTTTAGCCTTCATTGAAACAGGAGAAGAAAGGTTGGAGCCGGGAGAGAGCCCAAGTTCCTACAAGGTGCGGGTGGGACCCTAAACAGACATCCTGACGCGACGCGTCTTTGACAAAATTCATTTTTTTTTTGGGTTTGGAATACTCCAAACAGAAAACAAAACCAAAAACATTTGAAAATACGAAATTTGAAAAGGAATATATATATATATATATATATATATATATATATATATATACGTACACCCTTATATGTAATACATTTTGGGTTGGACCCATTGCCTAGCTAAACCCATACTCTTTACCCAAACAACTACCTACTACCCCACTCTCCTCTTATCCATGAGCAATCCTTTATTTTTCTTGTTTGTGAACATGTTACTTCACAACACCTAGTAACTACTTTTCCTCCTTATTCCTCCTTACTCTCCATCTTTCATTCTTTCTCCACACAAACTACTACCCAAACAAGTCTACCCCCAGCCTATGTAGTGCAGCCACTGTGTGAACAACACCACTCTTTTGTTGCCATCATCGAAGGTGACAAATCGTTATTGTTCTATTTCAATTTTGGTTTTCCGTCGACGCATGCGTATAAACGAGTTTTAATTGATCTTTGTCGATGATGCAATTATTGGATAAGCTCCTTCATCCAGGTTAGAGTGTTTCAATCCAAACATGGTAATGTTGTCAATACTTATGTTTAGTTTCGTTCGAAATTATCAATGTTTAATAGGTTAAATTCATGGGTGAAGTTGTCTCCTCGTGACTACTTTCCCAAAAATTGTGTTTTTGCTCCAACATTGAAGTAGTATAACTTTTCATGTATATCTTATTTTTCAATTCCAGAAGTTCATATGAAATCTTGTCTACAAATTTTACGTTGGGGCCATCTCCAAAATATTTCGTTTGATTGGTGTAAGTAAAATTCAAACTTGACCTCATGAACATTGAATCCTGAAACTTTAATTTTCTTCCAACTTTGAGCATACATAATTTTTCCTGTAGGGATTACTTTCCATATCCAATTGTTTGAATAAAATTTGGGATATTTTATCTATCAAATTTTTATTGAAGTCATATCCAGAATAATTCATTTGACTGTTGTAAAATGAGACCAACGTTGGCATCATGAGCAGTTTTTTAACATACTGAAATATCCAACTCTGGAATTATTTTTACCAAATTTGGATTTGCGTCATTTACTCTCGGTTAAGTTTTGAATTTGTCTATTGAGTCTTCATGACTTAACTACTTTCTTTGGGCTATGGATATTGAGATAAAACTGAGCTTCATGAACTATATTTTCAGCATTCAGCCTGAAACTGTTTGTAGAGATCACTTTGATCTTAGTTTTTCGAAAATCTAACCGTTTGAGTTTTGTGTGATTTCTTCCATAATAATTCCTAGTTGAATCTCTATTATATCCTGAAGTTTGAGCCACAAATGATATAGTTTGTTTACTCAAATTCCTCTTCTAAAACTAGAAAAATCATAAAATTTTGCACACTAGTTAGTTTCAAGTTGAAATCAGTTTTTCTTGCAACTTTGTACTTTGATTCTGGAATATCCAACCGTTGGATTGGTTTAGAATTTTCTACTACTATTAGGCAAAACTTTATTCTAGTGAATCCTTAAATATGAACCGTTCATCATTATTTTTGACTAGTTCACTGGCCTAAAGTGGAGAAAAAGTGAACTTTTGAAAACTTCTAGGTTGGGTGGAATATGAATTAGAAATTGTAGGAAGGTGTACCTATCACCTATACAAAATTGATATTAGTATTATATGGGTTATATGTAATTATTTTATAGATTAGTTTGTTATAAATTTGATGATGTGCCTTCATAATATAGGTCAATTGGACTCTTATTCAGATTCCAGTTTATACTTTCAGCTCAGGACCACAGACAGTACATTCTTTGATAGTTTCAGTATTGATAGTTTCTATAATGCATGTCCTAATGATGTGTTACTTGATTCCTGAAACGCATGTTACACGAATTTGGTTTTTCATGGATTCATATTCATGAGTTGTTGCATTTCAAGTTAATTATCATGTGAACCGTGATCATCGTGCTCGTGATTTAGATTGTGTATTGTAATTTATGAGTTGTGATGTGTCATGAATCGGATTCGTTGATATTAGTCGGGAGGGGGGATTTCGGGTTAGATATGTGATCACATCTTGAGACCTTATGGTAGTTATATCTTTTGAATAGAAAATCATACACTTCACGCATGATTTGTCGGATACTTATTGTACTGCACCTAAGCCGATCAAATATCTAATAGTATTTTCAAAAAAGCTTAGATAATGAAGTGTTCTTGTCATATACCAGTTCTTTTTATTTACCATGATTCTAGTTGTACCTATGTTATTTTTTCTGACATCCATGACACTCAGTTTTCTTGTTCATCATGTAGTACATATATTTATAGTCTCTATCATACATTGGAATTGCTTTCATTGAATTGTACTTTGCTCCAATCATAACCGGATAACCACATTTTTAGGATATGTTGTCCTCACATTCTTAGACTTTAGATGGATGTTATAGCTGAGACTACTCTTACACTTTGGACCAAGAGGTGATCTTATGTTTAGATATTATTATTTTTTATTCATGTATTCCTTAGCATGATGTGATTGAGTACATATTGGTAGTTGTTAGATTAGTATTGGTATGTTCGAGGTCTAGACAATATTTTATCGTCGATACTGCAGTGTAGGCTGGACGTATCCATGACTCATGTCCAAATCTTTTGGGTGCGGGTCGTGACACAGCTAACTCATCAAAGAGAATTCAAGATTGATTGAAAGTATTAGAAGAGAGGTAGAAAATTTTATTGTGGTAGATTTGAATAAATTAATTCCTATTGTAAAAAATTCAGGTGCCAAATTGTTACAAATATCCTTGTAATTTTCTTTTATAGAAATATTTTTTTATTTTTTAGTAAAATGATCAAAATATCCTTAAATAACATTTATAAATAGTTAAATTGTGGCTAACGGGACATATAGGGTGGGGGCTGGGGGTTAACTGGTTTCTGCCATCTACTGACCAAGCTTTGATCATGTTGGACCGGCCTGGATTTGTGGTCTTGGAGAGTTAAACCCAACCTGACCTGGATAGGGGAATGGATCGAGCCGGACTCGAGTTTCAGAAATTGAAACCTATCAGATCCAGACATAGGCGGAGGTATTAGTTGGCTGGGGTGGGATCCAGCCCACCACAAATTTTGAAGATTTTTATTTTTTATATATATGTATCCCATTCTGTTAAAGGTTATGAATGGTATTGACTCGATCGGTTTGTGCATTTGTGAATTCATACAAAGGCTTTCATAGTTTCTCTTACTTTAACAGAATTCTGTATATATAGATCGTTAACTTAGATTTTAACCATGACGTTTGCAGATATACCTAAGACATATGTATATATGGCCAGTACATATTGACAAAGAAATCAAATCTGTCAACCAAAATATAGCATGAAGACAAGCTATATAGCATGAAGAGTCTTCAGTATACAGTTCCTAGCCCCCTCTCTCAACTCTTACCGATCGAGGGGTATGTTCATTGGAAAATGGAAAGAAAGCAGAATCTCAATAGCCTTTATATGTGACTGACACAAGTTCAGTTGTTATTATATCGTAATTATTTGAAGTTGTAAACACAATATATTATTCATTCACATTTGACTGTCCAAATAATTTTGATAAGGTCACAACTAAAATCAAAGAATTATTTTGTATAAGGGTAATTAGCCATTGGGTACTGAGTTTGTCCGTTTTAGAATTTGGGTACTCGAACTTTTGAGTGACACGTTTTAGTGACGAACATTCGTCAAACATTCATTTCGTCACTAACATATCACTAAAAAAGTTCGACTACCTAAAATCTAAAAAGAACAAACCCTGTACCCAATTCTATTTAGTTCTAAACCTGCTACCCTTATACAAAATATTCCTTAAAATAAATTTCTTGAACAGAAGCTTATAACCGGTAAGTCCAAGTCTCGCCGCTGGCACTACCCTTGTCGTTCGAACCTCTGCACTAACGGCAAGTTCTGCCACATTACGAATCCTCTTCTGATGGTGAAAGAGGATACCAAAGGTTTTTAGTGTTCGAGTTTATGCCTAAAAGAGTACATAGTAAACTAAATAATTTTTGTCCGGTTCCTATTTATATTATTATGTTGGCCACGGTTCTACATTAGCTAGACACGGTACGGTATGGACACGATCAGATATGTACATGACAATACTGATACAACATCTAATTTGTTAAAAAAAAATAAGATGTTTTAAGTTCAGCTCAGGGTGAACAAAAATCCTGGCTCCACCCTTGGATCCAGATGGAGGAACGGATTGGGCTGCATTCGAACTTTGACCGGATATGGGCCAGCCCAAACAGGGTTAGATTAGGCCAAGCGGATTTACGGCCTGCTACTACCTCTAAGTAGAACTAGCATTGAAGCACATATGCGTGTTAAAATAATTTAAATTGTAGCTCAAAATAGGGTTGTGTTATTGCCGGGAACGCCGGGGCACAATTTTTTGATGGAAAACTGAGAAAATGAAACAGTTGTAAAGACAACGTTTCTAATGCAATTCCTTAAAGAAGGTTTTGCAACAGAGATCCAGAAGGATTCTGCAAATTACGAGATCTAAAAAGATATCGTAATACACGAATAATCTAAAGAGATTTTCGTGATCGTAGCAAACTGGCAGTAGTGCCTTCTAAAAAGAAGATACTGACAGAACCGCTAAAGGCAACAGAAGGATGACAGGCGAGAGATGGAAATGCTGGGATGAATTATCACCGTTGCTCAAAGCTTTATTCGCCCTCTGCGAACAGCTTCCAGGAACCAGCAAGGTTGACGGAAAACCTTGGAACACTCCTGCTCTTCTGACTCCTCGGAAGACGACGAACTCCTCTGGCAATGGCTGTACTCTTCTCTCTCTGTTTGAAGTAACAGAACCCACGCATACTAAAAAGCACTAGTGTTTGTGTTAAAGAACACGCTCACTACTCTGTTGTGTTAAAGAACACTTAGAGTTTTTCTCCCTGGAAATTCTGATTACTTCTGCCAACAGAGAGAGAGGAGAGAACCTGCATATATAGCCCACGGGGCAGTTGCCAAGCAGTTGCCTGAACTTCAGGGCAGTGGCAGAACCACTCCTGAACGTGCAGCAACTGCTGCAACCATTTCCGCTCTAATATGCAGCCACCCATACGCACACTGCGTACGCTGCGCACACTGCGCACACTACGCACGTTGCGTACGCTGCGTACACTGCACGTACTGTACGTACTAGGCTGCGTACTGGACTGCGTAACTGGGCCAGCGTAACTGGGCTCGCGTAACGGGCTGCGCAACGTGGTCGCACAAGTGGCTCACGCAACGAGCGCAACTTAAGCGCACTATGCGCCTAGCGACGATGCTGACGTGCTAAGTGCAAAGTGCGCCAACAAAATGCCACATTACGTCTCATGAGCCCTTGAGCCCGAGTGCGAGCCCGAGCCCGAGTCCGAGTCCGAGTCCGAGTCGCTAAGCTCCTACGGAGCTTAGCTCCATGGAAATAAATTTCCAAGAGCAAAAAGCTTACAGCTTCTTAATTGTTGATTAAGCCTTTATACCATTAATAATTAATCCCACATGGCACACACCCCTGTGCACTACGTGTGCATCTCCATAAAGAGAAAAGACTCATATATATGGAGATACACATTCCTTTCTAGCCGATGTGGGACTAAAAACCAAAACAAAAGGCTACAAACCTAACAATCCCCCACATATCTCTATATATATGAGTACGAGTGTTCCCCACAGTAACTGTCCATTATGCTTTTAGGATAGATGCCACTTAAGACTTGAATCTTCCCACGTGAGTCAAAAATCAAACTATAATACAAGAATGGACTAAGCCTTGAATTCTGCATCATAGCTGAAATTCTTTCCACTCACATAATGTAGTTACATGTGCTTCTGGCTACACATTAAAGGCCCTGTGCCAGCCTGGTTTCAGTGTATAATTTTGGGTGTCTACAAGTTTACCCTCAAGAGACGGTATGATATCTCTGTCATACACTATAGGTGAGTTCATTATAAAAAGACATGGCATGAAGCGCTTTGCGCTTCCCTTGCAGTGCTACTCCGCTATAACATGGCTTAAAGACGAGGCCTTACCCCGTACCGGGAACCTCATGGTAGTGTCATACTACAGTAGCATGAGGCAACCGCCTCTTTGTAGTGCCAAACTACCCAGCATGAAGTCTTAGGCTCCCTTGCGGTGTTACGCCGCAACGACATGGCTTGCAAGGCCGAGGCTTTATCCCTAACCGGGTACCTCATGGTGGTGTCGTGCCACTGTAACATGAGGAACTCCTCCTCTTTGTAGTGCTGACTACACCCCTCTTTATTTTTAACATACAACATTAGGCTAACTGCCTATTTGCGGTGCTACGCCGCTGTGACTTGGCTTGTAAAGCCGAGGCTTTATCCTATTCCTGGGCAACACCCTATATATAGGAACCTCATCGTGGAGTCACCCCACTGTAGCATGGAGTTTCACTCCTTGTAGTGCTGCTCTACCGTGCTTCCTGTAAAGCACACCAGGCATTCACTCTGCCTGAGAACTCATTAAGACAATTAAGCCAACCTTCCCACAGGAACCGTTTTCCGCAGAAAACAACAGTAGACAACAGTGGTTATAGGTCCGTAACCTCTCCATGCCCAATAGAACATGTACCCACCATTTCTGATATTCTTCCGATTAGTGGTCCTCCCTTGAACCAAAAGCTAGATGCCTAGTAGATAAATCTTTGAACTATTAGCATAAAACTTTATGGTAGGAATACAATAATACAATATCAGAATGCCTTCAAGCCCATTTTACAAGCTGTGTCATTGACCAGCTGGCGCTTGAGACCCTTGGTGAACAGATCCGCCAGGTTCTCCTGACTCCGAACATCAATCACTGCAATAACACCTCTCTTGATAAGATCGTGTACTGCCCTGTGCTTCAACCGCACAGTCCTCTTCTTCCCATTGAAGAGATCATTTGATGCCACCGCCGCAGTCGCCTGGTTGTCGCAGTATATCGGTATCGCCGGTACTTGCGCCCCAACCACTGGAAGATCATACATGAGCTCCCGAAGCCATTCTGCTTCCTCGACTGCGATATCAAGTGCAAAGAACTCAGATTCATGGATGACCGCGAGAGCATAGTCTGCTTCTTCGACTTCCACGATATAGCAGCTCCACCCATTGTGAAAATGAATCCACATATGGACCTCTCGCTCTCCACCTCTGAGCACCAACTGGCATCACTGAAGCTTTCCACTACCGACGGATCTCTGCTGTAGTACAGTGTATATGTCTGAGTCTTCTTGAGATATCTCATAACCCGTTTCACAGCTTTCCAGTGTTCAGCACCTGGGTTGCTCGTGAAACGACTCAGCATTCCCACGGCGAAAGCTATGTCAGGCCTTGTGGCAGTAGTAGCATACATCAAACTTCCCATTACGCTTGCATACTCCAGCTGCCTGACGCTCTCCCCTGAATTAGGCTTCAGCTTCAAATCACACCTGTACGGCGTATCGATCCCTGGAAGATCCCAATACCCATAACGAGTGATCATTTTCTCAATATAATGAGACTGTGACAGCGCTATTCCAGTGTCTGTCCGAATGATTTTGATCCCTAAGATCACATCAGCTTCCCCCAAGTCCTTCATACTGAACTTGCTTGAGATGAACTTCTTTGTCTCCGTAACACAGCTAATATCCGTACCTAGGATAAGCATGTCGTCCACGTACAGACAAACGATCACACCTCTTCCATCAGCGAACTTTGTGTAAATACACTTGTCCGTATCGCTGACCATGTAGCCATTTGACCTTATAACTTTGTCAAATTTCTCATGCCACATCTTGGGAGCTTGTTTAAGACCGTACAAAGATTTCACCAACTTGCAGACTTTGTCTTCAAGACCCCTGATGACAAATCCCTCTGGCTGTTGCATGTAAATCTCTTCGGTCAGCTCGCCATTTAGAAAAGCCGTATTCACATCCATCTGATGTATCACCATCTTATGTATTGCTGCGAGAGCAATCAACATTCTGATGGTGGTCATCTGGGCTACTGGTGCATACGTGTCAAAATAGTCAATCCCCTGCTTCTGAGAAAACCCCTTGGCTACCAACCTAGTCTTGAACTTGTCAATAGTTCCGTCTGCTTTCATCTTCTTCTTGAAGATCCATTTGCATCCGATGAGTTTTGCTCCTTCAGGAAGATCAACCAACACCCAAGTGTTATTTGAGGTGATGGAATCAATTTCATTGTCAATTGCCTCCTTCCAGAAAACCGCATCTCTGGTCTTCATCGCCTTATCATAGGTAAGCGGATCTGCTTCCACATGATAGGTGACAAAGTCACTTCCGAAGTCCTTCGGCCTCCTCACACGCTTAGTTGACGGCTCAGCTTGTTCTGGTTCAACCGTTGTTTCAACAACATCTTCTTGGACCACATCTTCATTGAAGACTTCAGTTTCTTGTGCACCCTCATTATTCTCCGGAACATCCGAAAGAACAATATTCTTGTGCCTTGCAAACTTGTCTTCAAAATATTCTGCATCGCGAGATTCAATAATATGATTTGACTCAATATCAAGAAACCTCCGAGCATCACTCTTCTCGGCATACCCCAAGAAGATCGTCTTTGTAGTCATTGTCCCAAGCTTCTGAATCTTTAGATCTGGAAGCTTGACATACGCCAGACACCCCCACACTCGAATGACATTCAAGTTAGGTCTGACCTTGAACCAGAGGTCATGAGGAGTAACGACTGAAGTTGCATGAGGCACTCTATTTAGAATAAAAGTGGCCGTCAATACAGCTTCTCCCCAGTAGCACTTAGGAAGGCCAGCAGTCAACAACATTGAATTTATCATTTCTGTCAACGTCCTGTTCTTTCTCTCAGCTACTCCGTTTGATTGAGGAGAGTACGGAGCCGTAGTCTCATTGACAATTCCATGTTCCTTACAGAACGATGCGAATTCATGAGACCTGTACTCCCCACCTCGATCACTTCTTATCCTTTTGAGTTGTTGTCCAGTCTGTCGCTCAGCTTCAGCTCTGAACTCCTTGAACTTCTCGAATGCTTCATCTTTAGCCTTCAGCAAGTAGACGAACGCATACTTTGAGAAGTCATCGATGAAGGTTATGAAATACTTCATCCCGGCCTTTGTAGAGAACTGTTTGAAGTCACAGATATCGGAGTGAACCAACTCCAGAAGATCTGTACTTCGATTAACCCGAGGAAAGGGTTTCCTTGTGATCTTCGTTTGAGCACAAACTTCACATTTCTCTACCTTACCCCCACATTTGGAGATAAGTCCTAGACTAGACATTCTGTTTATTCTTTTACAATGAACATGTCCTAGCCTATTATGCCACAACTCAAGAGTATAAGCAGAATGAGTGACTTCATTAATAACATTAATTACATTGGACTGATTTACAAGCTGAATCTTGAACATTCCTTCGGTATAAAAAGCTTTCCCGAAATATGTTCCCTTGATAGACATCACCATCTGGCCAGCATTGATATCCATCCTGAGGCCTGCATTGCAGAGTAGGCCTCCCGAGATCAGGTTCTTGGCGATAGCAGGAACGTGCTTCACGCCTTGAAGCGTCAGAGACTTGCCCGAAGTCAGCTTCAACACCACCGTCCCGATCCCGAGCACTTCAGCTTGTGCCTGGTTCGCCATCATAACCACTTCAGAAGTAGGTGTATAGGTGGTGAACCATTCCTTACTGGAGCAGACATGGCAGGAGGCTCCAGTGTCTACCCACCAGTCAGAGTCAGTCCTTACTGCATCAACCTGTGCAATCATAGCAACTACGTCAGTGATCATAGATACCTTACTAGGCTCTCCTTGCTCTGATTGCTTGGTCTTTGCTTTACACTCATTCTTAAAGTAGCCCTTCTTGCCACACTTGAAGCAAGGCATTTCTGACTTTGACTTCTTTTTCTTGATAGAAGTTCCCTTGACTTTTAGATTGTCAGGGTTCTTCTTCTTGCTGTGGAAAGCCGCCTGCTTTCCCTTTGGTTCCTTGGTCTGAACCAGATTGGCGTTAGCCAATTGCTTGGACAGTGTGTCCACCTTCAGTTGAGCCCGCATCTGGTCCTCAACATAGATTTCCTGTAGGAGATCTTCAAGGGTGATCTCCAACTTCTTCCTATGCATGTTTGCATAGAACTTGCTCCACCCAGCGGGGAGCTTTGAGACAATCCCTCCAACAACAAACTTGTCGGGGAGGGGCATCGCCTCGTCTTCCAACTTCTGTCGCAGTTTTAGGAACTCCTTCACCTACGGCAGCATAGACTTTTCGTCCTCAAAGAACCACTTGTGATATTTTTCAACCACAAATATTTTACTGCGGTTCTTGTCTTCTTCGTAGAGTTTTTCTAGAGACTCCCATATGTCTCTAGCGATATTCTTCTTAGAATAGGATTCTGCTAGGGAATCCTCCGTACCATTCAGGATAAGCAACCTGCAAATGCTATTTTCCCTTCTCCACTTGACCTGAAGTTTAATAGCCGCAGAGATTGCAGCAGCAGACCCAGTATCTAGAACAGTAGGTTCCTCTTCAAGCAGCACGTGATCAACGTCTCTGAGTTGAAGAGTGAGATAAACCTTCCTCTTCCAGACTTGATAATGCTCTCCATCAAACTTTTCTAACTTACAGAAGTCAGTGTTGAAGAGTGAAGCATTAATGTTTTCCATCGTAGCAATAAAGCTTTGAGATTGTTATTGCCGGGAACGTCGAGGCACAATTTTTTGATGGAAAACTGAGAAAATGAAACAGTTGTAAAGACAACGTTTCTAATGCAATTTCTTAAAGAAGGTTTTGCAACAGAGATCCAGAAGGATTCTGCAAACTACGAGATCTAAAAAGATATCGTAATACACGAATAATCTAAAGAGATTTTCGTGATCGTAGCAAACTGACAGTAGTGCCTTCTAAAAAGAAGATACTGACAGAACCGCTAAAGGTAACAGAAGGATGACAGGCGAGAGATAGAAATGCTGGGGTGAATTATCACCGTTGCTCAAAGCTTTATACGCCCTCTGCGAACAGCTTCCAGGAACCAGCAAGGTTGACAGAAAACCTTGGAACACTCCTTCTCTTCTGACTCCTCGGAAGACGGCGAACTCCTCTGGCAATGGCTGTACTCTTCTCTCTCTGTTTGAAGTAACAGAACCCACGCATACTAAAAAGCACTAGTGTTTGTGTTAAAGAACACGCTCACTACTCTGTTGTGTTAAAGAACACTTAGAGTTTTTCTCCCTGGAAATTCTGATTACTTCTGCCAACAGAGAGAGAGGAGAAAACCTGCATATATAGCCCACGGGGCAGTTGCCAAGCAGTTGCCTGAACTTCAGGGCAGTGGCAGAACCACTCCTGAACGTGCAGTAACTGCTGCAACCGTTCCCGCTCTAATATGCAGCCAGCCATACGCACACTGCGTACGCTGTGCACACTACGCACGCTGCGTACGCTGCGCACACTGCGCGTACTGGGCTGCGTAACTGGGCTCTAAGTGCAAGTGCGCCAACAAAACGCCACATTACGCCTCATGAGCCCTTGAGCCCGAGTTCGAGCCCGAGCCCGAGCCCGAGCCCGAGTCCGAGTCGCTAAGCTCCTACGGAGCTTAGCTCCATGGAAATAAATTTCCAAGAGCAAAAAGCTTACAGCTTCTTAATTGTTGATTAAGCCTTTACCATTAATAATTAATCCCACATGGCACACACCCATGTGCACTACATGTGCATCTCCATAAAGAGAAAAGACTCATATATATGGAGATACACATTCCTTTCTAGCCGATGTGGGACTAAAAACCAAAACAAAAGGCTACAAACACAACAGTTTGCATGCACAATTTTGCTTAGAATTGAGCCATAATTCTCATACGGTTCTAACCATATAACGGGTACAGAGTCTACCGACCTTACCATGAATTAATCTGGTCACATGTACACACCTTTTTTTTTGAAGTTAAAAGACAGCTTCATTGAATATAAGAACTGTTGGCCATATCTTTTTGGATATTGGCCAAAATACAATAAGGAGGCTTTATAAGTTGTTAGAAAATGTGAATGTATATTTGTTATAATAATAATCTCAATTTTTTCTATCAACGAATCTATGAAAAGGTGTACGAATCTTTTCATTGGAAAAGATGTGCGAATCTATTTATTGGAAATGTGTGCCCTTTTCATCGTGTCTCTTTATTTCTATAAATACACATGTGTTTGGAGCATTCAAGCATTCATTCAATTCATCCATATTGCATTAGTTAGCCTAAGAGAGAGAGACAACCAATGTTGCTTCGACGAGTTCCTACGGTGTGAAGTACTGCAACCGAAGGAAAGAACCGTTGTATCCTGGAAGACTAATCGCCATTAAACCGTAAGCACCAGTGCGGGACGAATATTGTCTTAAGGACATTGAACCAAGTTCAAGTCTCGCTATCATTTATTTATTTATATTTTAATTCAGAATCTAAATACAGAATTGGAGATATTTATACTAACAATCTTAAGACAATAATTTTTTTTCTTTTCACTACTCTGTATTAGATTCGGAAATATTATTTGCTCGCTATCTCCTGCCTTTGGTTTTAATTCGTAGACATATTAGTTAACATTTGGATTAATTCATGGTGTAATTCCATGTTGGTTCTCTAGTTGGCTTTTAAAGAACTTTCTGTTAAGCAGAGACCATTCAACATGCAATTTAAATAAAGTAAATACTGGTCTGTGCTACTATACGTTCTGATTATGCGTTCTGTTTATTATGCACTAATATGTTGGTTCTCTAGTTGTCCTTTACATATTGTTGTCCTTTATTACGTGTTCTGTTCATTATGAGTTATGTTGTCATATCAACTAGTACCAAGTCTTGGATAGTGGCTTTAACACTGTTCTGTTTTAAAGGTTTTGTGGTTTAGAAAATTATTTAATATTAAGTCTTTTGATCGTGGATTTACTAGTATATTATATTAAATGTCTTGATTTCTAATTGACCTTTTTATATATAAGTACAGAGTAGCATTTCTTCCTTTCGAAGCTATAAGTTACGTAATAAATTTTCGGCTCTAAGTTCAACTCTACCCCCAGTACGTTGGTAGAAATAATTCTTAAAGTCATCTGTTGAATTTTTAGTCATGTTATAATTGGCTTCTGATTTTGATTTTATTTTATTTAAACTTTTAAAGTTGGTTCTGACTTGTTCTATTTTAACCAGAACACAAAACAATATTATTTTTTTTACTTATTGGTCTGTACTACTCTATTGTAACAGACAAAAATGACAGAAGTTGAGAACATTGTCCTGATCACTTCTGCTCCTGTTCATATTGGACAATGAGAAAAGTCGAAAAAGTTCAATGGAACTGACTTCAAGCGTTGGCAGCAGAAGATGTTGTTCTATCTTACAACTTTGAATCTGGCAAAGATTCTAAATAAAACAGTCCATGTTTTGCAAGAAGGTGAAACTGATAATAGTACTGCTATTACAAATATTGAAAAGTGGAAACATGCAGACTTCGTATGCAGGAACCACATTTTAAGTGGACTGGACAACCATCTATGGAATGTTTACAGTCCACTGAAGACTGCAAAAGAAGTCTGGGATGCTCTGGACAAGAAATACATAGCAGAAGATGCAGGGTCGAAGAAATTTGTAGTAGGCAAATTTCTGGACTACCGCGCGCATGGTTGACTCCAGATCAGTGGCAAGTCAAGTTGAAGACTTGCAATGTATTTTCCATGAACTGGTTGCCGAAGGTACGGCCTTATGTGAACCGTTTCAGGTAGCTTCAGTGATTGAAAAACTTTCGCCTCTCTGGAAGGATTATAAGAACTATCTGAAACATAAACGTAATGACATGCCATTGGCAGACCTAATTGTCAGGCTTAAAATAGAAGAGAATAACAAGAGCACTGAAAAAATCTCTTCTATAGAAGCCAGGGCAAATGTCTTGGAAACAGGACAAAAAGGGAAAAAGCGCAAATACATTGGAGGCTCCGATCAAGGAACCTACTCCGGTCAAGGAAACTATAAAAAGTTCAAAGGTAAACATCACATGCAATAAAATGGGACATAAAGCTGCAGATTGTCGTAGTCGCAACTACAACAATTACAAGAAGAACAAGAACAAGGGACGTCCTCACCAGGCTCATATGACTGAAGAGGAGCGTTTGGCTAAGGGTATTGACGACCTGGTTTTGACGGCAGTTGTTTCTGAAGTGAACATGGTAGGAAGCAACCCAAGAGAGTGGTGGGTCGACACTGGCGCTACCCGCCACATATGTGCTGAAAAGACTATGTTCAATACCTACCAAAGCGTCGACCAAGGCGAGCAACTCTTTATGGAAAATTCTTCATCATCAAAGGTTGAAGGATAAGGGACGATCATTCTGAAAATGACGTCGGGAAAGGAACTGGAGCTTAACAATGTTCTGCACGTACCTGATATTCAGAAGAATATGATTTTTGGATCTATGTTAAGTAAGCATGGGTTTAAATTAATATTTGAATCTGACAAATTTGTACTCACCAAGAGTGGAGTTTATATAGGGAGGGGTTACCTCAAGGAGGGCCTCTTCAAAATGAATGTAATGACTATTATGCGTAATAAGATGATTAATTCTTCTTATATCGTTGAGTCCTCTCATATGTGGCATGGAATATTAGGTCATGTTAATTATGATTCGATCAGGAAACTCATGAACATGGACTTAATTTCTAGATCTGCAATAGATTCAAATCATATGTGTGAAATATGTGCATAAGCAAAATTAACCCGTACATCCTTTCAAAATCCGGTTGAAAGAGATACCGGAACGTTGGATTTAACCCATACAGATGTATGTAATCTAAAAAACATACAAACGAGAAATGGGAAAAAGTACTTCATCACATTCATCGATGACAGTACTCGTTATTGCTATGTCTATCTTATGAAATCAAAAGATGAAGCAATAGATATGGTCAAACACTATAAAACTGAAGTAGAAAATCAATTTAATCGAAAAATTAAAGTTATCAAAAGCGATAGAGGTGGTGAATATGAAGCACCTTTGCAGGATTCTGTGCAGAACATGGAATTATACACCAAACTACTGTACCATATTCACCACAATCTAATGGTATCGCTGAATGAAAGAATCGAACAATTAAAGAAATGATGAATTCTTTATTATTAAGTTCAGGACTACCAGATAATTTGTGGGGAGAAGCTATACTTACAGCCAACTATCTTTTAAATAAGGTGCCCCACAAGAAAAGAATAAGACGCCATATAAATTATGGAAAGGAAAGAAACCTTCCTATAAATACCTCAAAGTGTGGGAATGTCTTGCAAAAGTGGCAATTCATTTGCCTAAAAAGGTCAAGATAGGTCCCAAGACCTTTGACGGCATATTTATAGGATATGCTGAAAACAGTTCTGCTTATCGGTTTCTCGTACATAAGTCGGACATTCCGGAGATACATAATAATACAATTATTGAATTTAGGAATGCATCTTTCTTTGAGAATATCTTTCCATGTAAGAAAATACATGAAAGAGAAACATTAAAAAGAAATTATGATGACATTAGACATACTGGTCAAAATGATGCAAATAATGAATTTGCCGATAAGGAAGATGTGCCTAGACGCAGTAAGAGGTCTAGAACATCAAAGACCTTTGGACCTGAATTTCTAACATTCATGTTAGAAAATGAGCCTCAAACTTTCAAAGAAGCGATGTCTACACCAGAGGCACCACTTTGGAAAGAGGCTATAAATAGTAAAATAGAGGCCATTATGCAAAACCAGACATGGGAATTACCTGATCTTCCTCAGGATGTAAGTCATTAGGCTGCAAATGGATATTTAAGAGGAAGATGAAAGCTGATGGAACTATTGATAAATATAAAGCAAGACTGGTTGTCAAAGGATATAATCAAAAACAAGGAATTGATTATTTTGATACATATTCACCAGTAACAAGGATAACATCAATTCGGATGTTAACTGCAATAGCAGTATTGCACAATCTTGAAATACATCAAATGGATATGAAGACTGTCTTTCTAAATGGTGATCTAGAAGAAAAAATCTACATGAATCAACCAGAAGGATTCATAGTAGCAGGAAAAGAAAGAAAGGTGTGCAAACTAAGTAAGTCTCTATATGGACTTAAACAAGCCGAAAAAGTGGGCACCAAAAGTTTGACAATGTAATGATGTCAAATGGATTCAAGATCAATGAGTGTGACAAATGTGTGTATTCTAAAAATACACAAACTGGATATGTCATTATATGCCTATATGTAGATGATATGCTAATAATAGGCAGTAATAATAACATAATCCAGGACACAAAGAAGATCTTCATCAAAAACTTTGACATGAAAGATCTGGGAATTGCAGATGTTATATTAGGAATTAAGATTTCTAAAACACCAGATGGGCTGGTATTATCCCAATCTCATTACATTGAGAAGATTATAGAAAAACATAATCAAAATGATAATAACATTGCAAAAACTCCAGTAGATTTAAATCTACATTAAAAGAAGAATACTGGAGAAAGTATCTCACAAGTAGAATATTCTCGTATAATTGGGAGCCTTATGTATGTAACGTCCCAGTCCCAAAATAGTAGGACTAGAAACGTATCATGCCAGCTATATTTAAAATATCCTCATTTTCTAAATTACTACTATATTTGTACAAAAATATAAAATAGCATTTTATATGGTAAAATAAATGAAGTTTTGAAATTCTCTTTGCTCATAACCTTAAATTGAGTATTTATCATATATATACACATTTGAAAAAAAAATTATACTTCCTTTATAATAAAATCAAAATATTTTTCTAAGAAATATGTACCTCGCACATATTCGCATTCGTCGAGAAACTACGAAGCGCCAACTCGCACGCGATATACAATACGACAAATGCCACTCGTATGCGACGTACAAATCTGAATTAAGAAATCAATTACTAAATAAAAAAAATCGTAGTAGAAATTTAGTGGGTTTACATTGAGAAGAGAACAGTGAGCTCTTCTTATATAGGAGGTGAAAACCCTATTGGATAAGGGTTAGCAGTTGTTTAAACTCCCCATAGATAATCCATCATTTATTTAAATTGGTTTCAAAATAATCAAAACTAAGTAATCAGATTTAAATCTCAATAATCAACTTTAAAAATACTCATAATAATCAAATTTTGATTTAAATCTCAATAATCAAATTTAAAATATCTTTTTATAAGTTGTGAAAATAATATAATAAATAATTTCGAAAAATAGAAATTAAAATCTATATGTGATATAGATTCATATATGCAAATATTTAAAATATCCTCATTTTCTAAATTACTACTATATTTGTACAAAAATATAAAATAGCATTTTATATGGTAAAATAAACGAAGTTTTGAAATTCTCTTTGCTCATAACCTTAAATTGAGTATTTATCATATATATACACATTTGGAAAAAAAAACTATACTTCCTTTATAATAAAATCAAAATATTTTTCTAAGAAATATGTACCTCGCACATATTCGCATTCGTCGAGAAACTACGAAGCGCCAACTCGCACGCGATGTATAATACGAAAAATGCCACTCGTATGCGATACAAATCTGAATTAAGAAATCAATTACTAAATAAAAAATCGTAGTAGAAATTTAGGGGGTTTACAATGTATGTCACGAACTGTATGCGACCGGACATAGCTCAATCAGTTAACAAACTGAGAAGATACACAAGTAATCCAGGAAAAGATCACTGGAAGGCTATTATTAGAGTACTCAGATATTTAAGATACACTAAAGACTATGGATTGCACTATACTAAATATCCAGCTGTACTCGAATGATACAGTGATGCAAATTGGATATCTGATACTAAATACTCAAAATTCACATGTGGATATGTCTTTACACTTGGAGGTGCAGCAATATCGTAGAAGTCCTCAAAACAAATGTGCATAGCTAGATCAACTATAGAATCTGAATTCATAGCTTTGGATAAAGCAAGTGAAGAAGCAGAGTGGCTTCGAAATTTCTTGGAGGACATTCTAATATAGCCAAAGCCCGTACCAGCAATCTGTATACATTGTGATAGTCAATCTGCTATCGGTAGGGCACACAGTCATATTTATAACGGTAAATCAAGACACATTCGAAGACGTCATAATACCGTTAGACGACTTCTCTCTAATGGCATAATCACGATTGATTATGAAAAATCAAAGAAAAACCTTGCGGATCCACTAACTAAAGGTTTGACAAGAGCGCAAGTATATAACTCATCGAGGGGAATGGGCTTGAAGCCTATGATAAAAGAAGTTCCATAAAGGAAAACCCAACCTAGTTGACTTGAGATCCCAAGATCTAGGTTCAAAGGGACAACCTAATTATGTGAAATTCTTAAATGACACTGACGAGTATTTAAATACTCATCCCATTCTCTAGGATGACAAATAGTAGTGTCGCATGCAAAAAAAAATTCGGGTAAGCATTGCTTTTAATGATTTCTATGACTTGAAATTCAAGTGGAGTATAGCAGGATACTCTTATTAGAAAGTCACCTATAAGAGTGTGGAAGTGGGGCCGCTTCTATGAGAATTATAAGGCTGAATTCTCTAAGAACACTTATGAAATCAGGCATATGTTCAGGGCCAAAATGAACACAACAATAGAAGCAATATTGGTCGGAAAGAAGTTGTGTGATATTTATTGACTCAAGTTTACAACAAAAAGCTGAACAGTTCAAGATATCATGCTCACTGGATAGATAGTAAACTCGATAAATATTTAGAAGGGAAGGTTCAAGGCCAAAAGCTACCTATCCTGGTACAATAACTTTTCAAATGATCTCTCTCTTATGTCTGCATCTTGTCTGTAAGGTGGCTGTAGTGTGTCTACATTGTACACAGTCAAATATTTATTCATATGGGGATTGTTGGAAAATGTGAATGTATATTTGTTATAATAATAATAATATCAATTTTTCTATCAACGAATCTATGAAAAGGTGTACGAATCTTTTCATTGGAAAAGGTGTACGAATCTATTTATTGGAAAGGTGTGCCATTTCCATCATGTCTCTTTATTTCTATAAATACACGTGTTTGGAGCATTCACGCATTCATTTAATTCATCTATATTGCATTAGTTAGTCTAAGAGAGGGAGACAACCAACGTTGCTTCGACGAGTTCCTACGGTGTGAAGTGCTGCTACCGAAAGAAAGAACCGTTGTATCCTGGGAGACTAATCGTCATTAAACCGTAAGCACCAGTGCGGGGCGAATATTGTCTGAAGGACATTGAACCAAGTTCAAACCTCGGTATCATTTATTTATTTATATTTTAATTCAGAATCTAAATACAGAGTTGGAGATATTTATACTAACATAAGTAGCCTTGAGAAAATAGGTAAATCGAAAAGATTCATTTGCCAGCTATGAGTATTCATGTTAGTGATCCTTGGAGAGTATAGAAATGAGAGATGCGGATTTTGAATGTAACTAATGCGGCAATCTTCAATCACATGACGAACTCTCCAAAGTATATCTGATTTTTTATTTCAAATGGCATCAATTAAGGTCTTGTTAGCTCCCTCTATGATAACTTTCAGATAATATTCTCTTCTGCAAAAGATATGAACTAAATTTAGTGCGATTCCTTCTGCCTCCATAGGACTTCCCCCATGATGGACTGAAGTAATGGCAGTCAAAAGACGTCCTTCATGGTCTCTACTTACTGCTGCTCCCATTTTTTTGTCAAGGTAAGCTCCATCGAAGTTTATCTTGATGTAATTAATAGGTGGAGGAGCCATACATCTGGTACCGCTGAGGGTTGAATCTTCTCACTCAAACTTTATTGATTCGAGTAGCTCGATATAAGAATCTTTGAGACTTGTTGCTGCCTTAATAATGATCGATGTCTGGACTGAATGTAGTTTGATTGAATAATGAAGCATTCTAGCTTTCCAAATCTCCCACATCAGACAGTACTATATAGCAGTAAGGTCTTCATCTTGCTTATTATAGAACGGTGATTGAAGAAGATTTTGGACAGTGGTTTGTGGTGTGATTTGTTGGCGTAATATCGACATAGCTAAACCTGTAATAGAGTAATGTAAGAGAACTAGTCATAACCCGTGCCCATAGGGCATGGTTCATTTAAGGTATTCCTCCTCAAAATCTTGGACCCCCAATTTTAAACGAACAATAATAATTTTGAGGCCCCCATCAAAATATTAAATCCCAACCACTGCTGGATGTGAATTTTCTTTGGATTCCCCATAAAACCTCACTCTCAATAATGCTCATCCACAACCATTATGAAGCCTCCATCAAAATATTAAATCCTAACCATCAAAATATTAAATCCCCATCTTTGGATTCCCCATAAAACCCCACTCCCAATAATGCTCTTCCCCATAAAATCCCACAACCGTTGATTCACCAAGATTAAATCCCAACCACTCTTTGGTACAGTCAGCCCTAGGATTCAAAAACCTTTGTGTTTTGTATAATAGATATGGTCCATGGATTCAATTTGTATCTGGCATGGATGACAAGTTGGATTTGAATTAGGCATTATATTGTGGATATTCTCCCAAGTTGTATGGGAATTAGTGAGAACCCTCCATATAAAAGTTAAGACTCTTAGGCAAATATTGGTCATCTTCTAGAGTTTTTTTCCACTCGTTGATCTCTTCATGAATTGTAGAATTATACTGGTGTGTTTTCCTCTTTCATATATCAATCGATAGACTGACTTGGAGTTCAGATTTTTGTTAGAAGTATGTATCCAAATCAACTTGTCAGTTGTAGTAGAATAGGAAAGAGGTAGATCAATGATTGCAGCAGCCTCATTAGGAGGAAAGAGTCTATTGATCAGATTGATATTCCAGCTATTAGTAGATTGATGAATTAAATCACAAAACATTTGAACTTGAAGATAAGTATCTGTGTTCCTATAAACTTTGAAAGAAGGTCGAGACAAAACCCATGGATCCTTCCAATGTTAATGCTTTCACCATTCCCGACTGACCAATATACATCGCTTATCCGAAATTCTTCGCAATGTAATATACTGGTCCATATTCTGGAGTCAGAAGGTTTGGCATTAGTAGTCCAAATGTTGTTTATGTTCATGTATTTTCTTTTAAGAATTAAAACCCATTCTGCTGTAGGCTTAGTTAAGGTTGTCCATGCCAATTTAGTGAGCAGTACCAGGTTTGTTGAAACAGGGTCCCTGATGTGCAGTCCCCATGGCATTTTAGGCTTTATGAATACATTTCAGGCTCTAAAGTGTATTTTTTTTATGATCATCAACACCCCCCCCCCCCCCCCCCCCCCCCCCCCACCAACCCAAAATTTGCTTTGGATAGAAGATAAAGTTTTAGTAACTTATTTAGGGAGCAGATATGAAGACGTGGTGATAGGAATGTATGATAGAGTTGATTTAATGAGGGTTGTTCTGCATACATGTGATAAGCACTTGCTTTCCATCCAACTAGAGCTGCTCTACAGGATTCAATGAGGTTGCAATGAGTAGAAACTCCAGATTTAGGTAAAAGCAATTTATGCCCTAGATATTTGCCAATAACAGACATAGGTTTAACATTAAGGATGTCGATATAAAGTTGCCTCATATATGCATCAAGATTACGAGAAAAGAAGATTGATGATTTTTCAAAGTTGATCTGTTGTCCATACCATGAGTCATAGGAGGTGAGAATGTTTTTGACTTCAAGTATATTATGGATGTTGCACAACCCAAATAGCAGAATGTCATCTGCAAAAAGTAAATGGGTATAATAATTGCTCGGGTTTTTGGAGAGATGATATCCAGAGTATAATCCTTTCCTTACCATACAGGTGATATGTTTGGAGAGAAGTTATCCGCACATTATGAATATATATGGGGAAAGTGGACAGTCCTGACAAATGCCACGTTTAGGGAGGAACACATGAGATGGGGATCCATTGACAAGAATTTCGAAGGTGACATTGTTGATACATTGCATCAATAAGTCATGAGTGTTACCAACCAACCCAACGCCTTTGAATGCTTGGCTGATAACATTCCAATCTTGTTTATCGTAGGCTTTAGCCATATCGATCTTAAAAGCAAAGGAACTATTGGAGGTTTTGGATTTGCCAATGGAATGAAGGATTTCTTGGCCTATAGTTATATTGTCACAGATCTGGCGACCTGGCATAAATGCATTTTGGAAAGAAGTAATCATTTTTGAAAGAAAAGGACTACTTATGTTGGCTAATATCTTCGCTATTACTTTATATGACATTGCAAAGAGAAATACGGCGATAGTCTATAGGTCGAGAAGGATTAGCTTTCTTTGGTATAAGAACAATGAGAAAGTGATTTATATTTGAAGGCATAGTTTTAGAAAAGAACCTTTGAATAAGAGAAATGACCTCATTTCCAATAATACTCCAAATTTCCTGATAGAATAAGGAAGGATAACCATCGGGACCTAGGGGTTTGTGGGGATTCATGAGCTTGATAGTTTGCCAAATTTCTTCAAGGGGAGGAATACAACCGATCCTATTATTTTCTTGTATACTGATTTTGTAAAGATCTTCAGTGATTGATGCTGGTACATGAGTCGTAGTTATCGATTGAAACAGTTCTCTGAAGTGATCTACCTAGATGCTTAAAATGTTGTCCTGATCGAAGATCTGTTCATTATTGTTCTTCACGAGCATGGAAATATTGTTCTTTCGTTTATGGTTAGAAGCCACCATATGGAAGAATTTAGTGTTTCTGTCTCCACCCTCACCCAAGAAATTCGAGAGCTTGCATCCAATGTAGCTCTTGTTGCTGAATAAGTATACTCAGAGAACAACTGATCACTCCCTCCTCATGCAATCGCTTTGGTGTAGCTGTAAGTGTCTAACAACAAATCAGTTTGTTCTCTAAATACTTAATATCTTCAGATAGATTCCCTAGTCTGTATTTTCCAAAGCTTTAAGAGATTTAAGAATTGAATTCATTTTGTTGCCAAAACCTTCCATTTGTATACTAATATGCCTGCATTGGCGAGAACAGTCTTGTAATCATCTTTATGTATCCATGATGCCTCAAATCTGATAGGGGTATGTCTTTTTTTAGAGTTGATATTGAGCTTTATGTGGATTGGATTATGATCTTTGTTGATGCTAGGTAGGTGTAGAACCCCGGCCATAGGATAGATCCTTCTCAAAAAAATGTTTACTACAGCTCGATCTAGTTAGTCAGCTACATTCAAAGAAGCAGCTCATTTATTAGACCAGGCAAAAGTCATTCAATATATCCTAAATCAATGGCACTCGAGTTATAAAACCAATTGAATTGAATACTCCTCCTCCTCGTTTGTCTTCAGCATGGATAACTGAATTGTAGTCACCAATATGATGAGAATGCGGTGTGACCCGAATTAGAGTTGGCCTATGAGGTACAAAATTGAATTGGGCCCAAATTTCTTAAAAGAGAATTCTCATGTAAGGCCTGAACTAATTTTAATTATCTACACCTCATGATCCCACCTTTTACCATATGTGGGACTAAATTACCAACACCATTGTCATCCCCTTTGAGCGCTCAACCGAAAACGAGATACAATACAACAATCTCCACCTTAGCTCGTTTCCGCTAGCAGAATAACCTTAGCACCTTGCTACAATTGTCCATTTTCGTTAGCTGAACAACTTTAGCACCCTTACTACCTTTTGTTCGTTCTCACCAACCGAACAATCTTAGCACTTATGCTATCTTTATTCATTTTCGTGAGCCGAGCACCCGAAGATCCACGCATTGTCATCTCGATCTGTTCGACCACAGAACCAAACCGACACGTTCATCCACACCATGTGTCACGACCCATGCCCGCTTATCGGGTACGAATCATGTTACGTCCATCCTACGCTAGTATGAGCAACGATAGTTAGCTGTCTAACTCTCATGAATCATTATAGATAAGATAAATCGATTTCTCATCGCAGCAACTAGCACGCACATACAAATCTCATCCACCCACATTCACCACAAAGTCCACTATCACTGTGTTTGTACATCATACATTTGCTAGCTCTTCCGGAGACAAATTCGGTAACCATATCCTCAAAGCAATACAACTGATACATCTGTCTCAAAATCTTCTAATACATCGAAAGCAATCTATTTCTGATCTCAGGAGTCTTCCAGGAGTCCTCGTCCCATCCAATGTTATCCTCATGTTCTGGTCTAATATGTCAGCGATCCAATCAGGAAAGGAGCAAAGTGTAATGTAACTCACCGGTACTCAACAATAAGATGCAATAATATATAAAATAACAAGGGCAGTAAATAACAAGTAAACTGAATAATACCTGAAATCATGCACTATCTATGTGAAACATGAGCAATAGAACACCAATAAGCATGTAGGGGCTAAACATGTATAAAGAACATAGTAGGCGATATGCTAGCTGTCACGCAAGCAAGAGTAAGGCACATCGTAGACAATATGCTAGCAGTCACACAAGTAATGGATGTAAGGCACATATAGTTCCAACAGTTATATAAATGTCCATAGGCCAGATAAACTACATGCCACATGAGTGTTCTCCCTCCCGACATGAAACACGAGAAACAAGTAAAGAAGTGATACAAGTGTAAGTCATGAAATATAATATTGTTAAGTAAAGTTGAGATACACGTACTTGTCTTTCACTGGTTGTTGTTGCCAAGTGTCTCTAATCCAACATAAAATAATTAAAAATATATGGGTTAGAGAATCAATCTAAGAATCCTCTAGAAGATTTCTAACAATTGTACTCTAACTACCCATCCAATAACCTACTAATTTATTTAAAATAATTATTAATTAATATCAAGAATAATACTATTAATAAAAGTCTATGTAAACATACTTTTAGGAATATAGATAATATTATTTACATTTTCTAAAAAATATAAATCATTAGGCTGAAAGCTTATAATCCCCCTGGACCTGGCCTAGCCCGGCCCAATAATAATTAAACAAAATAATTAAACTGCTACTGGGCTCTGAGCCCAGTAGGCCCACTGGGCTCAGGCCTAGTGTTGTTATCATAAAAGATAACCCTAATTTTAGAGAGGGCAGAGAGAACAGAGAATTGTAACGAAGGAGAAAAGGAGTGAAGAAAAAAGAGAGTGAGAGAGAATAACACTGAGAGAGAGTCGAGGCAGAGAGAGGGGAAGCTCACCGTTGCTAGCTGGCAAAGCTGTGTCACAGCGGTCATCGGAGAAACCGGGCACGAAATTTGAAGCGCCAGAGGAGAAGGCACCGATCAGATATTGCGGCACATCACTGGGATCGGTGGCGGAATGGGAGGACGACGACAGATCTGAGGTCCATCGGGGTCAGGAAACTCGGGATGACTGGAGTTTGGAACAATGGCAGATCTGCACAGATATGGCCGAAGCACTCACCGGTGCTCGATCTACAACAACGGAGGCGGAGTCGACTATCGTCGGGGTCAGCGGTGGTGGTGTGATGTTAGGGTTCTGTGGAGGTGGTCGGAGTAGGTAAAGAGGTTGTCGGTAGTGGTGTTTACTGTACGGTGGAGCTGGGTGGCTAGTGGTGGTGCTGTGGAGTCGGAGTGGAGTCAGGGGGTTAGTGGTGGTTGTGGCGATCGAGGTAGTGGTGGTGTTGGTGGAAGTGGTGGTATTGACAAGGTGGTCGTCGGTGACCGGTGTCAAGTAGGGGGTCAGTGGGAGCGGCGGAGCAGTAGTGGAGTTGGGACTAGTGGTGGCATTGTAGTATCGGGGAGATTAGAGACAGGAAGGAGAGAGACTGGGAAGGAGAAAGAGAGGAGGAGACGGCGAGCGACGAAATTCGTCGGAGTTCGACCGGCGGCGCTCGACGACGACGCAGCAGAGTAAGGCGGACGGGGGTGGTTGCTGCTGGTAGGAGAGAGAGAGTGTAATGCCTGTGGTCCGTATTACGTATTTCTGGAATACGTGTACGTATTTTATTCTGTATTACATGATTTCTTGTTTAGCTTGCATCTTGGCTTGGTTATTTCTTGGCTTGGTTCGGTTTTCTTTGGTCTATCATGAACCATGGATGAACCCCCTACCTACCACCACCTTTGATATTTATTAGCCCATTCTTTTCTCTCTCTTCATTAATCTCAACTTCTTCTTCCCCATTACTCCTTCACCTACCAGAAAGAGAAGAGAGAGGTCTAGACAAGTGCAACTTGCTTCATGGAGGAACTCTGATTTTATTACTTCATTCTCTTTCTTACAGCATTTTAACTCACTTTAGTTCTTGGCATTTCCATTTCTCTTGGCTAGATTCTTGTAGATCTAAGTTTGCATTATTTTCGGATTTCTTGGGTTTTGATCTACTAAATCTTGTTATTTTCGAGTTTTGATGGTTCCAGGTTGTAGAGAATTTCGTTCTATCCCATTTTGACCTATGAAAGTTCGGATTTAGGCTCCGGATGATGGAGTTATGGAGCTTGAGGACTTGGCTCTCATGGTGTTCTTCTTCTATGAAATTTTAGAGAAGATGAACAGTGCTTGACTTGACCGCATGAATATTCATGCGACAAGTGTTCTCTTCAGCCGCATGGCTGGAAGTACTTGAGCCGCATGAGGGCCGAACTCATCTGGCCGCATAACTCACTCAATTCCCAGCCGCATAAGTTCTGAACTCTGCAGCCGCATGCGCCATTCCCGCTGGCCGCATGAGACTTGCTTGACCCAGCCGCATGAGGACTTCACCCTGAGCCGCATGAACTCAACACTCGCGAGCTGCATATGCACACTTGCCCCCAGCCGCATAGGCATTACTCCCCGCAGCCGCATGAGTACTCTTCCCTTCTGAGCCGCATATGGTTCCCTTCCCCCGCAGCCGCATGGGTTGCTTCTTCTCGAGCCGTATGGAACCACACTTTCCCCCCCGGCCGCATGTACCTGATTGGCCAGCTAACCGCATAAGACCCATTCCCCCAACCGCATGAGTTTCCTATCTTCCTGGCCGCATGCGCCCCCTTGTCTTAGCCGCATGGGATCCAGTGACCCTGGCCGCATGCGCTCTCCTAATTGGCCCGCATGAGTCTACCCTTTCCTGACCGCATATGACTTAGCCGCATGACTCTTCTATAGCCCTGAATATTGATATTTTATTAGATATTTTATTAGATATTTTACGCCCATTTTATATCCTTACGCCTTTTGTCATGAACTTGATAATCATGGATTTGTTTAATATGTTTTGAAATGATACCTGAGCATGACACGATAGTGACCCGTAGTGGTGTACTCTTGATAAGAAAACCTGACATGACATGATAGTGGCCCGCCGTGGCACACTCCTGACAAGTACACTTGACATGATAACCTGACATGATATATCTTGAGAAGCTGTTGCGACGGCTACCTGACATGACATGACCTGTATAAATTACATGGACACCGTGGGCGATTGTGCTTGTACAAATAAACCAGTCCTGTCTTGCATCATGTCTAGGGAGGGACTCCTGAGTACCACGGTCAGGAGTACCTATTGAAATGAACTAAGGACTAATAACTAGATTAATACATTAGTCATGAAGAGATTTTCTCAGCTACAGGCAATTCCGTTACCTGGGCGCGCCTGGGATCTGTAGCCTGCCATCGAGTAGGGCACATTTCCAGCACACTGTCATGTGTTGCAACCTTCAAGCTACCTAAGGGTACACGCGTTTCCTGGACGGTGTACCCACCCGAATTCAACCCCTAATTTCGACCTGGGTAACCTGGATGGTCTGCAGGGCTTGTGGCTGTGGAGTAATCTCACTGCATCTTGCTAGTAATTAGGCATGTGATAACCCTAGCTAGTTAAAGTATCAAGCCGTAATTCTTGCTTGGCCGTGAAATGATTGGATGGAGTCTAACCAGTCTAGTCTTGTCTTGATCCTGTTCCAGATTACTACAGGACTTGTATGCTTGTATTTATTTTACCGATAAATGGTGAGAATTCCAAGTTCTGTTCAGACGAAGGGTTACAACCCCGGTCCTTGTTTGGTTTACGGGTTGTAACCTGGTTATCTGAATAGTTCCATGGTTATCTCGTCGTATATCATCCTGATGTATTTTCTTTATTTCCAGTTCTTACTTTATTTATATCTGTGCTGATTGCTGGTTTTAGTTCCTACGTGAAGCTTCCTTTGTGGCACTTGCTCTTTCTGGGATCTGACCCAGCTGGTTTTGTGTGGCCAGATTTCGGAGCAGCTCCAGAGGATCTACCGACCTTCCAGCCAGATGGTGGCCACTAGACGGAACCCTGACAACGAGTGGGTTTATTTTTGATCTCCCACTTTATTGTAAAAATATTCTTTTGAGGCGTTTAGCCGACGAGCACCTGTTTAGCTCGATTGCACTTTACTTACTGTCTGCCTACGGGCTGTAACATGATTGACAAATCCTAGGGTTGATCATGTATGACTAAACTCTTGCTAGTCCTCACATTTTGTAACGACTAGCTTCATGATCAGCTGAATATGTAATATTTGGGACGCCTTATTATTGTATATTAATGATCATACATCTTGTAACATTTACTTACTTTCTTGTGATTGAGACACTAGGCTTGTTCATGACCATAGGAGACTGTTGGCTTGTAGATAAACCCTCATGTATCTAGACAGCCGTGACCGTATAGCGAGATGGAATCCATTTCAATATACGTAGCTGGCTATGTCTGCCCCCGCTCTCCAGTATTCTGGTTCTGGGGCGTGACATGATTTAAGTGGTGGCCCATGCAGGTCTTGTAAATCAAGATATGTGAGGGTTTACCGAATAGATGTCTCAATCAGTATTCGTCCTTGATCTCTGCTCGTATCTTCTAAATCCCTGGATTCTTGTCCTGATCATGTGCTTGTATCATTGATCTGTCCTGGTCCTTCCTTATTGTTTCCTATGTCGTCTTCTTCAGCGGCATTGTTCCTGGACCTGCCGGCCAGCAAGGCGGAGCACCTTCCGGAGACCAGCAGCAACCCGGAGATCAAGTCCAGCACTCCGGAGTAGCCTCCAGAGTCGAGCCTATTGGAGAAGAGCCCCCAGTTCAGCCAGTTCAGCCTGCCGAGCCTGATGATGGCACATTAGTAGGACTCGTCAGGACCTTGATAGCTTCTCAAGATCGTCGTGGAGATGCCTTGCAACAGGCAGTGGCGGATGCTTTGACCCGGGGTGGTCATCAGGGTAACAGCGCGGCCAACAGCTTCAAGCGTCTGAACCCTCCATTCTTTGACGGTAGTGAAGATGCTATCGCAGCAGATGCATGGCTTCAGGATACTGAAGTGATTCTCGACGCAGCCAAGACTCCAGAGAATGAGAAGGTAGCCGTGGTGCGCCTGCAGTTGTTAGATCTTGCTCGTAGCTGGTGGGCGGCGCAGGCCATTGGGTTAGTGGCACCCATTGCTTGGGCAGTGTTCAGAGAGAGATTCCAGACCAAGTATTTTGATGCTGTAGCTCGGTACGACCTACAGACCAGGTTCACCAATCTGAAGCAAGGAGGCAGGACGGTCGATGGATATGCGGCCGAGTTTTCCAGACTCAGTCGGTTTGCTCCCACCTTGGTGGCAACCGAGTATGATAGAGCCCAGCGGTTCCAGCAGGGGCTTCACCTGGAGATCTTGTTGGCAGTCGAGCAGTTTGAGCATCAGACTTTTGATGCAGTCTTGAGAGCAGCCCGGAGGCATGAGTATACCTCCCAGAGGATTGTGGATAGGACCGGAGGTCGGAAGAGATCTCACGGCCAGATGAATCAGTCTTCAGCACCAGCCCCGGCAGCCAGGGCCTTGACCATTGGAGCTCCGAGGAGGGCGGCCTCAGTGACGTCGGTTCCGCATTCCACCCCGACGTACCCTCAGCAGCAACAGCAGAAGCAGAAGCAGTCTTCCGCAGTAGGATGTTCTCATTGTGAGAAGCCAGGTCATGTAGTGGCAGAATGTCGCAGGACGCAAGGATTGTGTCTGGCCTGTGGAGCACCAGACCATAGGGTTGGATCTTGTCCGAATAGGGGTGGCTCATCATCATCCAACCTTTCTAGCTCTTCGGTGAGAGGACCAGCACCGGTCCAGCAGCAGCAGCAGCAGCAGTACCCATTGTCAAGGCCCTTGCCACCTCAATCCCAGATGTTCCAGCAGCAGAACCCCCAGCAGCATGTTCAAGCCCAAGCCTTGAGTCAGAGCAGGCAGCGAGGATTTCAGCAGAGGGGACCAGCGCCCCGAGGGCATGGTCATGCTATGGTGATGACCGCAGAGGAAGGATTGGCACCAGGAGAGGTAGTGGCAGGTACTATTCTCGTCAATTCCTTTCCAGCTTCAGCTTTATTTGATTCTGGTGCATCGCATTCTTTTATGTCTGCACGATTCGCGACACGGGTAGGATTGGAGCCCGAGTCATTATCAGTAAGGCTCAATATACTTACTGGTAACGGACTTGTGGGAGTAGATAGAGTGTTTTTCTCGTGTCGGATCGTAGTTAGCGGTAGAGAATTCCCCGCTAGATTGATAGAGTTCCCGATGGCCGATTATGATGTGGTCTTAGGGATGGATTGGTTGAGAAATCAGTATGCTAGAATAGACTGCCACATTGGCAGGGTTGTTTTTAGCATTCCAGGCGAGCCAGAGTTTTCCTTTTCCCGAGGTGAAGTTGAGCCTTCTCCTCCGATATTGCGGATGGCAGTAGCAGCAGTGCAGTTGCCCCGGATAGTCGAAGAGTTTCCAGATGTTTTCCCAGAAGAGCTTCCAGGTATGCCTCCGGAGCGGGAGATCGAGTTCACTATAGACTTGATTCCTGGAACAGTCCCAGTATCAGAGAGAGTCTACAGGATGGCGCCGTCAGAGTTGGAGATATTGTACAAGATGATTGAGGAACTCAGAACCAAGGGATTCATTCGTGCTAGTGGATCGCCTTGGGGAGCCCCGATACTTCTTGTGAAAAAGAAGGATGGTACGTCCAGGTTATGTGTTGATTATCGTACCTTGAACTCAGTGACAATCAAGAACAGATACCCTCTTCCGAGGATAGATGACTTGTTTGATCAACTTAAAGGGGCTTCAGTATTCTCGAAGATTGATTTGCGCTCAGGTTATCATCAGATCAGAGTCAGAGAGCAGGACATCCCGAAGACAGCTTTTAGATCGAGATATGGGCATTGGGAGTTCCTTGTTATGCCTTTTGGAGCAACCAATGCGCCGGCAGTATTCATGGACCTCATGAATCGCATCTTCATGCCATACTTGGATCAGTTTGTGATTGTGTTCTTGGATGACATCCTGGTCTACAGCAAGAGTGAGGCGGAGCATGAGCAGCATCTCCGTGTGGTTCTTCAGATCCTCAGAGAGCACCAGTTATATGCCAAGTTCAGTAAATGCGAGTTCTGGCTCGATCGCATTTCGTACTTGGGTCATATCATCACTCGAGGAGGAGTAGAAGTGGATCCCCAGAAGATTGTGGCTATTGGGTCATGGCCAGTGCCCAGCACAGTTGCAGAGGTTCGTAGTTTTCTTGGATTGGCCGGCTACTACCGGCGGTTTGTTTCGGATTTCAGCGCCATTGACCCAATTGACCCGCAAGGATGCACAGTTTGCTTGGACGGCAGAGTGTCAGAGTTCTTTTGAGCAGTTGAAGCGAGGCCTGATAACAGCTCCTATTCTCACGCTTCCAGATGGGACCGGAGGATTCTCAGTATATTGTGAAGCTTCAGGCAGAGGTTTAGGATGTGTTCTGATGCAGCATGGGAAGGTAATAGCTTATGCATCACGACAACTTCGTGATCATGAGAGGAATTACCCAACCCATGACTTGGAGCTGGCAGCAGTAGTGTTTGCACTTAAGTTGTGGAGGCACTATTTGTATGGAGATAGGGTAGAGATTTTCACCGACCACAAGAGTCTGAAGTATGTTTTCACTCAGAAGGATCTTAACATGCGTCAGAGGAGATGGCTGGAGCTTCTTGTGGATTATGATGTCAACCTGCAGTATCATCCCGGGAAGGCCAATGTTGTTGCGGATGCATTGAGCAGGAGAGCGGGAGTTTATTTCCTAACAGCACAGCCAGAGCTGTTAGCAGATCTTCAGAAGATGTGTATAGAAGTTGTTCTCCCTTCCAGTGTGGCATTGATGGCCAGCATGCAAGTACAATCCACTATAGTCGAGAGGATTCGGATGGCGCAGTCAGCAGATTCCAAGCTTCAGCGACTCAGGGCAGAGTGTGAGGCAGGACGAAGACCAGAGTTATGCATTCATGAGGACGGTACACTTCGACTTGGGAAACGTCTTTGTGTACCCAGTGGAGATATCAGGCAGGAGATCATGTCAGAGGCGCACAGTTCTCAGTATTCCATCCATCCTGGCAGTACGAAGATGTACCGAGATATCCGTCAGCACTTCTGGTGGAATGGCATGAAGCGGGAGATAGCTTGGTTTGTCTCTCGATGTTTGGTTTGCCAACAAGTCAAGGCTGAACATCAGAGACCGGCTGGACTTCTTCAGCCCTTGCCGATTCCAGAATGGAAGTGGGAGCATGTGACCATGGATTTCATGACCGGATTACCTAGATCCCCAGCTGGTAGGGATGCTATCTGGGTTATAGTTGATCGGCTCACGAAGGTGGCTCACTTTCTTCCATTCAGAGTTGGTCAGTCGACGGCTCAGTTAGCAGAGATATATCTCCGGCAGATTGTCAGATTGCACGGAGTGCCAGTCAGTATCACCTCGGATAGAGATTCAATGTTTACGTCGCGCTTTTGGCGTAGCCTGCAGGAGAGTTTGGGAACTCGTCTCCAGTTCAGTTCAGCGTATCATCCGCAAACAGATGGTCAGTCGGAGCGTACGATCCAGACTCTTGAAGACATGTTGCGGTCTTGCACACTTGACTTCGGTGGTTCATGGAAGATCACTTGCACCTGGTGGAATTCTCGTACAACAACAGTTTCCAGGCCAGTATCCAGATGGCACCGTTCGAGGCACTGTATGGTAGGAAGTGCAGATCCCCGCTAGCCTGGGATGATGTTGGAGAGAGACAAATGCTTGGTCCAGAAATGATCGCTCAGACAGTTGAGGTGGTCAGGAGAGTCCGAGATCATCTTAGAGTTGCCCAAGATCGCCAGCGCCATTGGGCCGATTCTCATCGGCGCCCTCTAGAGTTTTCGGTCGGTGACCATGTATTCCTGAGGATTTCGCCTAACCGTGGCGTCATTCGTTTCGGCGTCCGGGGAAAGCTTAGTCCTAGGTTTATAGGACCGTTTGACATTCTGGAGCGAGTAGGAGATGTATCCTATCGTCTCGCTCTTCCGCCGTCGCTAAGCGAGGTGCATGACGTGTTCCATGTATCCCAGTTACGACGGTATATCCCAGACCCGAGCCACATCCTGGATCATTTGGAATTGGTTGTTGGTACCAACCTTTCGTATGAGGAGAGGCCCGTGTCTATATTGGACCAGAGAGAGAAGATCCTCAAGAACAAGACTATCAAGTTAGTCTGAGTTGCTTGGGGTCATCACTCTTTGGGGGAGTCAACGTGGCAGCGTGAGGATGATATCCGATCGCGATATCCCGACTTGTTTGACTCGTGAGGTATAATATCTTTCTTATGCCTCATGCCTTCGATTCCTTGCTTGCATGATTGATTGATTGTCTAGTATAGCTTGCTTGTTATTAGTATAGCTTGTCATTGCTCCTCTAGCCTCTTGATTAAATTCCAAGGACGGAATTCTTTTAAGGTGGGTAGAGTTGTAATGCCTGGGGTCCGTATTACGTATTTCTGGAATACGTGTACGTATTTATTCTGTATTACATGATTTCTTGTTTAGCTTGCATCTTGGCTTGGTTATTTCTTGGCTTGGTTCGGTTTTCTTTGGTCTATCATGAACCATGGATGAACCCCCTACCTACCACCACCTTTGATATTTATTAGCCCATTCTTTTCTCTCTCTTCATTAATCTCAACTTCTTCTTCCCCATTACTCCTTCACCTACCAGAGAGAGAAGAGAGAGGTCTAGGCAAGTGCAACTTGCTTCATGGAGGAACTGTGATTTTATTACTTCATTCTCTTTCTTACAGCATTTTAACTCACTTTAGTTCTTGGCATTTCCATTTTTCTTGGCTAGATTCTTATAGATCTAAGTTTGCATTATTTTCGGATTTCTTGGGTTTTGATCTACTAAATTTTGTTATTTTCGAGTTTTGATGGTTCCAGGTTGTAGAGAATTTCGTTCTACCCTATTTTGACCTATGGAAGTTCGGATTTAGGCTCCGGATGATGGAGTTATGGAGCTTGAGGACTTGGCTCTCATGGTGTTCTTCTTCTCTGAAATTTTGGAGAAGATGAACAGTGCTTGAATTGACCGCATGAATATTCATGCGGCAAGTGTTCTCTTCAGCCGCATGGCTGGAAGTACTTGAGCCGCATGAGGGCCGAACTCATCTGGCCGCATAACTCACTCAATTCCCAGCCGCAATAAGTTCTGAACTCTGCAGCCGCATGCGCCATTCCCGCTGGCCGCATGAGACTTGCTTGACCCAGCCGCATGAGGACTTCACCCTGAGCCGCATGAACTCAACACTCGCGAGCTGCATATGCACACTTGCCCCCAGCCGCATAGGCATTACTCCCCGCAGCCGCATGAGTACTCTTCCCTTCTGAGCCGCATATGGTTCCCTTCCCCCGCAGCCGCATGGGTTGCTTCTTCTCGAGCCGTATGGAACCACACTTTCCCCCCCGGCCGCATGTACCTGATTGGCCAGCTAGCCGCATAAGACCCATTCCCCCAGCCGCATGAGTTTCCTATCTTCCTGGCCGCATGCGCCCCCTTGTCTTAGCCGCATGGGATCCAGTGACCCTGGCCGCATGCGCTCTCCTAATTGGCCCGCATGAGTCTACCCTTTCCTGACCGCATATGACTTAGCCGCATGACTCTTCTATAGTCCTGAATATTGATATTTTATTAGATATTTTACGCCCATTTTATATCCTTACGCCTTTTGTCATGAACTTGATAATCATGGATTTGTTTAATATGTTTGGAAATGATACCTGAGCATGACACGATAGTGACCCGTAGTGGTGCACTCTTGACAAGAAAACCTGACATGACATGATAGTGGCCCGCCGTGGCGCACTCCTGACAAGTACACTTGACATGATAACCTGACATGATATATCTTGAGAAGCTGTTACGACGGCTACCTGACATGACATGACCTGTATAAATTACATGGACACCGTGGGCGATTGTGCTTGTACAAATAAACCAGTCCTGTCTTGCATCATGTCTAGGGAGGGACTCCTGAGTACCACGGTCAGGAGTACCTATTGAAATGAACTAAGGACTAATAACTAGATTAATACATTAGTCATGAAGAGATTTCCCCAGCTACAGGCAATCCCGTTACCTGGGCGCGCCTGGGATCTGTAGCCTGCCGTCGAGTAGGGCACATTTCCAGCACACTGTCATGTGTTGCACCCTTCAAGCTACCTAAGGGTACACGCGTTTCCTGGACGGTGTACCCACCCGAATTCAACCCCTAATTTCGACCTGGGTAACCTGGATGGTCTGCAGGGCTTGTGGCTGTGGAGTAATCTCACTGCATCTTGCTAGTAATTAGGCCTGTGATAACCCTAGCTAGTTAAAGTATCAAGCCGTAATTCTTGCTTGGCCGTAAAATGATTGGATGGAGTCTAACCAGTCTAGTCTTGTCTTGATCCTGTTCCAGATTACTACAGGACTTGTATGCTTGTATTTATTTTACCGATAAATGGTGAGAATTCCAAGTTCTGTTCAGACGAACGGTTACAACCCCGGTCCTTGTTTGGTTTACGGGTTGTAACCTGGTTATCTGAATAGTTCCATGGTTATCTCGTCGTATATCATCCTGATGTATTTTCTTTATTTCCAGTTCTTACTTTATTTATATCTGTGCTGATTGCTGGTTTTAGTTCCTAAGTGAAGCTTCCTTTGTGGCACTTGCTCTTTCTGGGATCTGACCCAGCTGGTTTTGTGTGGGCCAGATTTCGGAGCAGCTCCAGAGGATCTACCGACCTTCCAGCCAGATGGTGGCCACTAGACGGAACCCTGGCAACGAGTAGGTTTATTTTTGATCTCCCACTTTATTGTAAAAATATTCTTTTGAGGCGTTTAGCCGACGAGCACCTGTTTAGCTCGATTGCACTTTACTTACTGTCTGCCTACGGGCTGTAACATGATTGACAAATCCTAGGGTTGATCATGTATGACTAAACTCTTGCTAGTCCTCACATTTTGTAACGACTAGCTTCATGATCAGCTGAATATGTAATATTTGGGATGCCTTATATTGTATATTTAATGATCATACATCTTGTAACATTTACTTACTTGCTTGTGATTGAGACACTAGGCTTGTTCATGACCATAGGAGACTGTTGGCTTGTAGATAAACCCTCATGTATCTAGACAGCCGTGACCGTATAGCGAGATGGAATCCATTTCAATATACGTAGCTGGCTATGTCTGCCCCCGCTCTCCAGTATTCTGGTTCTGGGGCGTGACAGAGAGGAATATTTGTGAATAAAATATTAGAAAGTCCCTAATATTAAATAGTAAAATAATGGAGTACCCTCCAAGTCTTAGTGGCACAACTGTAATATGTAATAGATCTAGGGACAATAGTGGAAGACCCTAACTAACCATAACTAACCACTAACTAAGTTACTAATCAATTAATTAGGACTAACCAATAATTAGACATTCCAAAGGCCAACAATCCAAGCCCAATGCTTGGAAGGCAAATAGATTAAGCTAACCCACAATTCAAGCCCAAAGCTTGCTAGGCTCAAAAGAATTTAATTAATACTAAATAAATCCAACCATAAGATTCCTATTAAATAAATAATAATAATTAGAAATTAGCAAATAATAATAATTCACAAATGAATTTGAAAAAAATATTTTTAAATTCCAAAAATAGTAGCATGGATTTCCAAAAATATAAATTCAAATTGTAGGTAGTTACACCACTTGTTATGGACTTAGTATTTTTGCCTACACTTCGACCCGTACGGCACCCAAGATTTCTACTTGATGACCCGTGTCACGCTTCCACAAACACTTATCTATATCACTAAGATGTAAATGAGAACAATGTGGTGTAAGAGAGAGAGAGAGAGAGAGAGAGAGAGAGAGAGAGATTGTAAGATTAAAACTTTACTATACTAGAGAGATTATAATTTTTGTGTGGTGAGAAACAAATGAGCCTCCCATTTATTTATAGTGGCTCAAGGGGCTTACATGAAAGCTTCTGGAATCGGTATACATCGGGGATTATTCAAAAGTCTAGATGTTTATAAGGAAGCTTCTAGTATATCTAGAAAGATCACGAGTCGTTTAAAAAGATCCCGAGTCTTCAATGTTGGAGTTCAGTCTGAATTTGGTAACAATATATTTGTGGAATCCAAATCTAGTTAAATATTTAATTAGATTTGGATGTCCATAATTAGTATTGTGCTATTTTAGATATAATAAGATTCTTATTTTAGGAAATCATATTATGATCTAAAATAGGATGTTGATGGAATACTTTCGGCATAATAGATGTAACTCCTCTTCCTGGATTTTGGAATTATTTTTTTAATTTTTATTTTACTCGGTTTTAAATATTTTTAGTTAGAAAACATTATTTTATTGTACAAAGGATATTTTGATTTATAAAAGGAATTGTCAAACCATTTTCTGATTTATTATTAAGACTTGAAAAGATGTTTCACATCTTATTTAATATTGACTATTATTTCAAGAATTATTTTAGAGTAATATTATTGTTTGTTAAGTATTAAATTTAGTTTAG